>RJWM01010449.1:51146-63475 GCA_004363535.1 Dasyprocta punctata | reverse complement strand
CCTGCTTCTTCCTCCTCTTCCTCTTCCTCCTCTCTCCCTTCCCCGTTCTCTTCTTCCTCTTCTTCTTCTTCTGCTCTTTCTTTTTCTTTTCTTGTTTTTTTTTTTGTTGTTGTTGTTTTGTTTTTGCTTTTTTGAGACAGGGTCTCCCAGCATAGTCCAAGTTGGCTTCAAACTCACTAGGTAGCACAGACTGGCCTCTAACTCTCCGCGATCCTCCTGCCTCAGCCTCTGAGGGCTGGGATTACAGGCGTGTGCCACCACACCCAGCTCTTCCTCTTTTTCTCTCCTTTTTCTTCTTCTTTTGCAATTTTACAGATGGAACCCAAGGCCTTTGCACTGAGCTATACCCCCAGCCCTTTTTATTTCGAGACAGGGTCTTGCTAAATTGCCTAGGCTGGGCTCAAATTTGCCACCCTCCTGCCTCAGCCTCCTGAGTAGCTTGGATTACAGGTGTGTGTTCTAGTGCCCAGACCCTTGCATTTCTTGGTTCCTAGCCCCTTCCTCCATCTGTGAAGCTGGCATTGGGGCATCTTGCTTCAGTGAGCACAGAGACTCTGGTCAGAGCCCTCTCTACCTTCTCTGATAAAAACACTTGTCTTTAAGGCATGAACATTTATGAGAGGGGCGCTTAAGACCTGCCTGGGTAACCCAGGAAAATCTCTCAGGACATTTCATTTACTTACACTGCCAGGAACCTCCCTTAACTATGGGAGTATTAAGAGATAAAGCAGAGCGCTATGAAACCGACAAGTTTCAACTTTCTCTTTAACTGGGAGAGGCTAAAGGGTCGAGTGCAGAAATGGTTTGAGTGTGGGAATGATCTGTTGGATGTTATATTCTAGAAATAAGTCTAAGGAGCTAGGTGTGGTAGTGCACACCTGTAATTCCAGCACTCAGGAGGCTGAAGCAGGAGGATTGCTTCCGGTTTGCGGCCAGCCTGAATGACATAGCGAGACCCTGTTTCAACCACAACAGCAAACGTCTAAAAGTGATGTGCCCTGTGCCACTGACACAGTAACTCAGCTCACATTTACAGCTCTGAAACCTTTGCCCCTCAACACAAGCCCTTCCTGCGTGTGTGACTGCACCATGGCCCCTGTGCCAGCAGGCTCATGGACGCCCCTTGATGCCCCCCACACCCACAGGGAGGAATCATGGGCATCGAGATCAACTGGGACTGCAACCTGGACAGGTGGTCCCATCACTGCCGCCCCAAGTACAGCTTCCGGCGCCTCGATGACAAGACTGCCAACGAGTCCTTGTACCCCGGCTACAACTTCAGGTAATAGCTCTCAGGCCCAGACTTGCTGAGCAGCCGGCCCCGCTGGGGTTGGGGGGCCCAGGCCTGGTGAAACTGCACCCCCGGCCATCAGGAAGGTGGTTTTGAGGCAACACAGCTTGGAAAACAGAAACACGTAGGATGATAAAATCCCCCATGATTGCTATACCTTGAGGAAACCAGTGACAGCCCTGGGGTGAATTTTCTCTCTTGTATCAGTTCTGTCATGGGGCTCATACGAGATCGTAGCAGAACACTTTGGAATTCTGTCTTTTTCTTTCAATACCTGGGGCACTTAAAATACATTGGGGACCATAACATTCCACATTGTGGGCATACTGATAATTACTGCAATTTAGGGAAGGTCTTCTACAGACTGGCAACTCACCAACTCTCTCTGACTCTGCCGCCACCCTGGCCGGTGGCCACTAGCACTCCTGGTGTATGCCGGGGAAGGGTAAATGATTCGCCCAAGGCCTGCCACTAAGAGTCCTAATTCTAACCCAGATCATTCTGATCCCAAAAGGTATTCTTTCCCTTTTGTCTCAAGACTTTCTCATTTAGTCCTCTATAATTGAAAATTTGTCTGCCAGGTATGGTGGTGCACACCTGTAAGTCCCATCATTCAGGAGGCTGAGGCAGGAGGATCACTGTGAGTTTAAGGCCAAACCTGGACTCTAGAGTGAGACCCTGGCTCAACCTATGGCTCTATCTTTATTTCTGTGGTGTTTTGTTTTGTTTTGTTTTTTAATGTGGTTGTGTTCAAAACCATAAACTTCCTTGCATTCTTCTCTTGCTCTGTGGACCCTCTGCCTGTTGCCCGCTCCCCGGTGTAATTCTGTCCATGCTGGCTTAATATCTAAAGCTCTCGGTGTGCAGCGCCCCCCTGTGGACACTGGACTATTGCCTGGTGGCTCCTCCACAGCAGGAATGAACTCAGGCAAAGCCCTGTGAGTGCTGGGCCTGCGGCGCTTCCCAGGAGGGAAGACGGACGGAAGCCTGCAGTCCGCCTTGGCAGCACTGTATGGCAAGTGTCCATCACTTTCCAGTTTTTTTTTTCTTTTGGCACCATGGTTCGAACTCACAGCCTCATGCCTGCCAGACAGGCACTTAAGACACTGAACCAAACTCCCAGCCCTAGTTTTTTGAGACAGAGTCGCACTATGTAGCTTAGGCCGGCCTTGCTTGCATTGTAGCCCAAGCCAGCCTTGAACTCACAACGCTCCGCCTACCTCAGCCTCCCAAGTGCTGGGATTAAAGGCGTGCGCCACCACGCCCGGCTTAGCACAGTTTCTTTTGTGCACGGCCAGGCTGATCCTCTCCTGTGCGCCCTCCTGCTCCCCAACTTGCTCTGCCTGATCCGCCGTGTCTCTCACCACACATCCTGAAATCTTTCCTGTGATGAGACCTGACAAACCTACCCCACAGCGTAAGGTGCGGTGCCCACTTCCTCTTTGGGGGGACCTCCTTGTGTCTCTGGGTCTGAAATTCCCAATTCTCGAGTGAGGACAGAGTCCCTGGGCTTTGAAGCTAGGCTAACCCAGGATAGTGCATCTTGAAAACCTGCACTGCATCTGAGAAACCCCATTTCCAAACAAGGCCCTGTGCACAGGCCCTGTGGCTGGCATTCAGGCGTAGCTCTTTGGGGGCCGCTGTTTGACCCAAGTAGAGTTTGCAAAAGTATGCAGAGCCCGGTGTTCCGGCAAGTGTGGGCCACCGCCTGCCGGCCCTTTCCTGGAGATGCAGGTTCCTAGGAACATCTCAGTCCTGCTGAAAGCACTCCGGGTTCAGGCCTTGGTGTTTGCCTTCTGATTTGTATTTTTTGTTTGTTTTATTTTTTGAGACAGGGTCTCACTATTAATCCAGGTGGGCCTTGAACTCACTGTGTAGCCCAGGCTGGCCTCAAACTCACAGTAATTCTCCTCCCTCAGCCTCCCAAGTGCTGGGACGAGAGGCATGCACCATGGAGTTTGCCTTTTGAACACATTCTCCACAGGAAATTCTTGCCCTTAGTGTAAAGGCTGGGGATTTAGCTCAATGGCATAAGCGCCTGCCTGGCAGGTGCGAGGTTGTGAGTTTGATCCCTGGTACCAGAAAAGAAAAAAAAAAAAAAACACTGGAATGGGACCCGGGAGCAGAGCCCCGCGTATGTACTGCACGGTGCTAACCTTCCCCGGCAAACCTGCTGCTCACCTGTGTGCTCAAAACGGCGCCGCAGAGCCGCAGAAGGAAGCGCTATCTGAGTCTGGGATAATGAAGTGCGAAGAAACCAAAACCCTGCTGTCCAGAAATAGGCATTCCGGAGCCTGAGATCTAACTGGTCTCGGGGTCAGACTTTTAACAAAAAGAGTTTTGGACGTTCATGCTGTGTCGGTAGAAAATCTGTCTTCTGTTTTCCTCTTCCCCTCCCCCTGCAAATAGGTTCTGCATAACTCAGAGAGAAAAGTCGTGAAATGATGGTGAACGGCAGCGAGGGAGGGGACATATTTAAAAGCATCATGAAGCAGATGGTTTAAGTCTCCTTAATTATTTATGAAAAAGAAAACATCCTTTTCCTGCTGCAGCACTGATGGGAGTGCTTGTTTAGGCTGACTGTGATCCGTGCCAGGCCTTAATTTTTGAGGCGATTCAATGAGACAAAGACCAAGCAGGGTAGTGTGCATGATCCCAGCACTCAGGAGGCTGAGGCAAGAGGACTGCCATGAGTTTGAGGGCAGCCTGGGCTACGTAGTGAGTTCAAGGCCAGCCTGAACTATATAGTGACACTCTGTCTCAAACGGAAAGAAAGAAAGAAAGAAAGAAAGAAAGAAAGAAAGAAAGAAAGAAAGAAAGCAAGCAAGCAAGCAAGCAGGCAAAGAGAGGCTGGTGACACTGAAAGAAGAATTGCCGCAGATGTTTCCCAAGATATACAAGCAGGCTGCACCTTGCAGGGCTGCTGGGGAGCAGCAGCTGTGGTCAGGAGGCAGAAGATAAAGGGCAGAGGGCCGGAAGCGATCCTGTGATTTGCACGGGAAGTGAGGCGGGCTGGGGAGACTGCTGAGGGCGGCCAGTGTGACCAGCGACAGCTGGGCTCCGGGGGTAACAGACAATCCTGCACAACTGGTTCGTTTGTGTGTTTGCTTGTTTGTCTTTTGTCTTTTTGAGACAGGGTCTTGCTATGTAGTTGAGGCTGGTCTCGAGTTCACTTTGTAGCCCAGGCTGGTCTTGAACTTACAATGATCTTCCTGCCTCAGCCTCCTGAGTGCTGGGATTACAGGGGTGTACCACCACACCCAGTTATGCACAACTTTTCTAAAACTGTAGAAAGGACAGTTAGGACAGATGCCAGATGCTGAGGTACACCTGTTCCCCCTAATCCCATAACTGGTATCTAAAACATCATTCCTTTCCCCATCACTTTGTTCTAGTAGCCAAACTTTTTTTTTTTCTTTTTTTGTGGCACCGGGGATCGAACTCACAACCTCATGCCTGCCAGACAGGCACTTAAGCCACTAAGCCAAACTCCCAGCCCTAGTTTTTTGACAGGGTCACATTATGTAGCTCAGGCTGGCCTTGAGCTCTCATTGTAGCCCAAGCCGGCCTCGAACTCACAACGTTCCACCTACCTCAGCCTGCCAAGTGCTGGGATTAAAAGCGTGTGCTACCACGCCTGGCTGCCAAACTTATTTTTAAAACTTTAGGCCAGGGATATAGCTCAATGGCACAGTGCCTGCCTGACAAGCATGAGGTCGTGAGTTCGATTCCCAGTACAAAAAAAGAAATTCCTTTGCATACTGTAAGTCCCGTATTGGTTTAATTTTTGTTCAATATTTTTTTTCTGTCTTTTTGAAACAGGGACTCACTATGTAGTACAGGTTGGCCTTGAACTCACTCTGTAGCCCAAGCTGACTTTCAACTTTCGGTGATTCCCCTGCCTCGGCCTCCTGAGTGCTGGGATTACAGGTGTGTGCCACCGCACCTGGCCTGTTCATTTTAATTTTGACACGTTCACAAGAGAACCATAATCCATATGTCTTGCTGCCAGGCGGCTTGAAGCACTGGTGGTGAGTGCATGACTGCCCCACCTGTCTCACCAGGTGTGCCAGCTGCCTAAAAGGTAGACAGGAAGACGGGGTTGATGCCTGGCTTGGTTTTTCTTTCCATAACCTATCAGCGCTCTCGAAGAGAGCGAAGCAAATACAGACCCTGCTTCTCCTGCAGGTACGCCAAGTACTATCGGGAAAATAATGTGGAAAAGCGAACTCTGATCAAAGTCTTCGGGATCCGTTTTGACATCCTGGTTTTCGGCACGGTGAGTCTCCAGGTCCCGCCTGGATGGCAGGAACGGGACAAGAGAGTCACACCACAGGTCCCATGGTCTCTGCCGTGCTGAGCAAGCACAAGGTTCTGCTTCCTGCCGGGATGACAACCGGATGTGAGGACCAAGGGACATGGCTCTGAGTTCAACTCAATAACTTATCCCGCTCTGCTTCCAGGGAGGAAAATTTGACATTATCAGTCTGATTGTGTACATCGGATCTACCCTTTCCTATTTTGGTCTGGTAAGAGATTCTGTTTCCCAGCTTCAAGAAAATGATACGGAAAGCCAGGTGTGATGTCGCACACCTGTAATCCCAGCATTCTGGGAGGCTGAGGCAGGAGGATCACCTAAAGTTTGAGGTTAGCCTGGAACCAAGACCTGTCTCAAAATGTAAAAAAAAAAAAAAAAGAAAGAAAGAAAGAAAGGCGGGGGAGGAGCCAGGGGTGTAGCTCACAGGTAGAGCACCCCTGGATTTGACCCCCCCAGTCCCGCAGAGGAAAAAAAAATACATATGACAAAAACAAGTTTAACTACCTCACAATTGGGGTATCCCCAGGCCACTGTGTTCATCGACTTTCTCATCAACACCTACTCGAGCGCCATCTGTCGGTCGCACGTCTATTCCTGGTGCCCGTGCTGCCGACCTTGTGCGGCCAACGAGTACTACTACCAGAAGAAGTGTGAGGCGGTGATGGAGCCCAAGCCGGTAAGCGCAGAGCGGGGATGCGCGGACCCCCACAGAGCCCGTTAGACGGCTGAGAAATGCGTACAGGTCGCACCCAGAGCGCGGACGAGCCCCAGGCCCGCCCCAGGCACCGTCTCTCCGATGACGCTTTGGTTTTGAGGGAGAATAAAAGCAAAATAGACCCGGGTGTGGTGGCTCATGCCTGTAATCCTAGCACTGGGGAGGCTGAGGCAGGAGGATTACCACAAATTGGAGGCCAGTCTGAGCTACATAGTGAGTTCAAGGCCAGCCTGGACTACATAGGCAGACCTTGTCTCAAAACAAAAACAGAGAGAGAGAATGCAACAAGATATTTGAGGAGACAGATGTTGCAGGACTGGTTGTATTTGTTATTTATTAAGTTGGTACAGACAGAAAAGAAAACTTAGCAGGAGGTCGGAGTGGAGGCACTTGGCAGGGACTAATCCCCTGCAAAAGGTGGCGCTCTGCGGTCTGATGTTTCCACTCGCACCTCTAGCAGAAGCCTCTGGCAAGTTCCCAAGCCGCTGATGTGGCCAGATGTGTGTGGCAGTGTTGTTAGTTATGTTGCTAATTAATAAATGAATATAAACAGAAAAAACAGCATGCACCCCAGTTTCCTCGGGGTGAACAGTGACATGACAGAGCCGTAGCAGGAAGCACCAGGCACCTGTTTTAAAGAATGAGGTATTCGGCAATAAAAGCAAACATTCACAGAGCATTTTCAACTGCTTTGTATGTGTTAACTCCTCCAAACAGCCCTTCGGACGAGCACAGTGGCACAGACCTGTAATCCCAGCACGCCGGAGGCTGAGGCAAGTTCAAGGTCAGCCTAGGCTATGTAGCAAGACAGACTCAAAAACAAAAACAAAACAGGCATTACTACTATCCTTTTTGTCTGTAAGGAAACTGAGGGACAGGAAAGAGAAATGATTTGCTCCTAGTCACACAGCAGTAAGTGGGAGAGCTAAAATTCCAACTCAGGCAGCCTGGCCTCAGAATCCATGTTCACAGCCACTAAGCCATAAGTGCTGGCGTGGGCAGCTGTCTAAGACATTTTTGTGATAGTGGAAAAAAAGCAACTAGAAGGCTGGGCATGGCAGCACATGCCTGTAATCTCAGCACTCTGGAGGCTGAGGCAGGAGGATCACTGCGAGTGCAAGACCAGCCTGGGCTACATAAGCAAGTTCAAGGCCAGCTTGAACTACACAGGGAGACCCTGTGTCCAAAAAAAAAAGAAAAAAGGAAATAGAAGAACAGTTATGTATGGCATATGTTAAAAAATAGACCCATAAACTAATACTATATATTCTCTACATGTGTGTCCCACACACACCGCTCAGGAGTGCATGGGTGTACGCAGAAGTGCCATCCGTGGTCCCAGTCACAGGGAAACCGAGCCTTGTCTGTGCGTTTTGATTTGGCGAACTCGGCCTTACCATGCAGGTCTGCTACACCCCACCACGCGCCCTCACGCAGGGGGAACCAGCGGACACCGTCCTCTTCCCCTCACGCATGCACGTCCTTGTCCTCTCCCAGCTCCCTGTCCACTGTCTGTGTGTCCACCACTGAAGGAGACGTTCACCTTTGCCACTGAAAAAATAATGATTATTTCACGGCCCAAAATGGGGTGAAATTCAACCAATGTGTAACATTCTAAGAAGCTGCAATACCGTAACTCTCTGGGAACACTGAACCTGACGTTCCTGAGATGGAGAGCAAGCGCACAGGACGGTCGCCCAGAGCACTGGGCCCCACACACCGGCGCGGGCGGCTGTGGTCCCCGAGCCAACAGCTCACGCCCAGCAGCTGGGCTCCCATTGCCCGTTTACCTGCGGACTCAGAACCTCAGGGCTGGGCTGGCTTGTTCGACCAAATGTCGCTTGCTAAATGGGAATGGTGGTCGACATTGTTTATATCAGCAATTCTTGCTAACTCTGTGCAAAAGCTGATGAGCTTTTTAATTTCCTTCTCCTAGACATTAAAGTACGTGTCCTTTGTTGATGAACCCCACATTCAGATGGTGGACCAGCAGCTACTCGGGAAAAGCCTGCAATACGTCAAAGGCCAAAAAGTCCCAGTAAGTTAAAATAGTTAGTCTTTCTTTAATTTTTTTTTTTTTGTTGTTGAGGCAGGGTCTTGCTGTGTAGTTCAGGCTGACACTGAAGTCACTGTGGAGCCCAGGCTGGCCTCACCCTCACTGTGACCTTCCTGCCTCAGCCTCCCCCTGAATGCTGGGATTACAGCTGTGTGCCACCATGCTGGTCAGTCTTTTTCTTTTAAGTAAGAAAATTTACCATTAAATATAAATACATTTAGAATTTGTACAAATCACTACTGATGAACTTTAATAAAGCAAACATACTCACGTAACCAGCAGCCAGATTAAACAGTGGAGTGTGCTGGGCTGGGGGTGTGCCTCAGTGGTAGAGCACTTGCCTACTGTGCACAAAGCCCTGTGTTCAATGCCCAGCTCTTAAAAACAAATAAAAGACTATTCTTAGCAGAAGTCTCTTTCATGTCCCCTCCTAGTTGCTACCTTCCTTTAAAAGTAGTCATCACGTCAGGTGTGGTGGCACATGCCTGTAATCCCAGCATGCAGGAGGCTGAGGCAGGAGAATCACTGCAAGCTCGAGCCCAGCCTGATCTACGTGGTGAGTTCAAGGTCAGCCTGAACTGCATAGCGAGACCCTGCCGCACAGAAAAAAAAAAAAAAGGTCATCATCATGATTCCAACATTAGTTTTACCCTTTCTAGAATTTCTGTCGCAGCTAAATCATACACTAAGTTCTCAGTAAACACTTACTGGAATAGCTGGCTGCTTTCACTCGGTATTGTTTTAGTGAGTGATCCGTGACATAGTGTATTACGGAAGCTCATTGCTCTTACTGTATTATTTCCTCTTGGTAAACGCCCAGCTCGGTTACCCATTCTGCCATCAAAGGACATTTGTGCAGTTTCTAGTTCAAGGGTAATGCCCGTCGTGCCAAGATATAAACATCTGGCCTCCGTCGGGTGATCGCCGCAGGCCGGAACTGCTGAGCCCTGAGACGGGCAGGCAGGTGTTCCGTTTCAGTAGTTACCAACCCACAGCGCTCCAGGTGCTGCTTCGCATTCACACTTTCCCCAGCTGTGTCAGCTTGCTCCTCCTGGCTGGCATTCCTCTGTGCGGACAGACCACACTGCTTTCACCCACACATCAGCTGAGGAGTATGTGGTCACTTCCATCTTTCCGCTATTATTAATAATGATGTTGCAAGCATTCAAAGGAAAGAACTCAATTTCTAATCTACTCCACTCAGGTCTTGTTTGTCCAGTGAGTGAGGTGTATATCACAAACAGACATAGCAGTGGAATTACGGCCTCTCCCCTTGGAGAATAACAACAAATAGGCACGGTGACAGAGAACAGGTATTTACTGTCCACTGTGTCCTGGGCACTGTGCCTGGCTCCAGGAGTCCAGCAATAAACAAAGCAGACCAAGCCAGGCATGGTAGTGCACACCTGTAATCCCAGCTCTAGGGAGGCTGAGGCAGGAGGATTGCCGTGAATTTGAGGCCAGCCTGGGCTACATAGTGATTGTTTTGGTTGTTGCCAAGTCCACTAGAGAGGTGATATGTGAACACACACCTGATTTTTCTGAATTTCATTTTCCAAATCTGCACAATGGAGACAAGGATACCTAACCCGAGGTTCTGCAAAGGTTTATGTGACTGAGGCACAAACAGGGTCCTGCCTGGTGGGTGCACTGATGGAGTGACAGTTACCATAATTGCTCTAATGTTAAATGTCACTTTAAACACTAACGAGATGAGAGCAGCTGGCACCCCCGGGCTTGCCGCGGCTGATGGCTTTGGATCTTTTTTCAGAGAGCCCCGACGGACTTCACACTCCTGTCCAGGCTGCCCGTGTCTCTCCCGGATCCCACCCCAGCCCCTGGACAACTGGAGGAGATGCAGCCGCTTCGCAGGACGGACACCTCCAGGTCTGGGGACAGCCCGGACTGGTGCCGGTGTGGAAACTGCCTCCCGTCCCAGCTCCCGAAGGAACGCCGGTGCCTGGAGGAGCTGTGCTGCCGGCGGGAGCCGGGGCCCTGCATCACCACCTCCGAGCTCTTCGGGGCCCTGGTGCTGTCCCGCCCTGCCCTGCGGCAGCTGCTGCTCTACCAGGAGCCCTTGCTGGCGCTGGATGAGGAGGCCGCCAACAGCCGGCTGCGACACTGTGCCTACAGGTGCTACGCCACCTGGCGCTTTGGCTCCCAGGACGTGGCCGACTTCGGCATCCTGCCCAGCTGCTGCCGCTGGCGGATCCGGAGCGAGTTCCCCAGGAGCCAAGGCCAGTATAGCGGCTTCAAGTGTCCCTACTGACCGCATGGCAGAGGGACCCCATGAAACCCACACAAGCCAACCAAGCGGACCCTCTGCAGGGACTGGACTGAGAGACGCAGATTCAGGTCTCCATCCTGTCCCTAGGAAGCTGTGTGACGTTCTGCCTTCAGTCTCCGCACCTCCGTCTCCTCATTCCCTGACCTGCTGGCCCCAAGCTGTTGCGGGGACAGCAGGGACAGTGGGTGGGGTCCGTCTCACCAATGCCAGAGCTGTGTGGATGCCAAGTGTCTCGCTGTGGGCTCAGGGAGGACGCCGTGCAGCGAGGACAGCCCAGAACAGGGCCTGGCCAGGGGGCCTGGAGGGCGGAAGGTGGCCGTGGACCCTGACTCTCGTCCCTCGGGACCTGAGTATGGGTCTCTCCTCCCCTTGAGGACGGGTCACTCGGATAGCTTTTTCCAATTGTGGAAGTGACACTGTGTCCATCTCAGGGTCTCAGTCTCCAGAGGCTGGAACTTCCCCTTCCTGTCCCTTGGCACCATGCTGAGGTCGCCCCACGCTGAGGATGCTCAGGCAGCTGCATGGACGGTGCCCACCAGCCCCCAGCTCTTACACCACCCCCAGGCCACTGCAGGGGACACTCCAAGTGACAACTGCCTGGTCAACCTGGACAGCCAAATAGCTGTCTCACGTCGCCGGGTTCTGGGGTGCTTACACAAATAACTGGGGCAGAGAGCAAGCTCACCCCTCTGGGGTGACAGCTGAGTCCCACTGCCCTGGCCCAGAGCTTCACAAAGGACAGGGACCACTCAGGGGTGCAGGTTTCCACCGGCCAGCTCTGGGGGGCTGCACACCGCGCCTGGGGCTCACGAAGCAGCCCTGGGAGCCAGCAAGCCCGACGGCGACTCACTGGCCCATCCCAGCCTCAGCGCAGGCCCCAGGGCCGTGGGGATGACAGCAGCCACCTTTGTGCCTGTGCCCTCCTGTGGCCTGTGCCCGGTCCCTGGGACCGCACCTCAGCCTCCACCACCCTGTCTGTCTGCTTGAAGAATATGGGTGCGAACGGTCCCAGGGTGGGGTCCTATTCAGAATGTTCACTTCATGGTTTCGTCACTGGAGTTGACTCTATTTCTGAACAACAACCATTTCAAAGAATAAATAGAGACAACAATGAATAATACTGAAATACTGTGACCCGTGATGTGTGAGCTTTAAAATACAAACTCCAGGACTTATTTTGGGCCAGTCTTGGGGGTTGAACTCAGGGGCTGGTACAGGCTGGGTGAGCGCCCTCCCCCTGAGGTGTATCTTTATCTTTTATTTTTTATATGGAGACAGGGTTTCACTAAGCTGCCCAGGCTGGCCTCAAATTCATAACCTTCCTGCCTCAACCTCTTGAGTAGCTAGGATACTGCCCAGTTTGATAATTTTATCATTTTAATAGCTGTTTAAAATAAGCCGCTTTCTACTATAATAATGTAAAATAATTTTTAAAAACATAAATAAAACCCTTCTCTTTTTGAGCTAGGGTTTTATGTGGCTTTACCTTCAGGAATCAAGTTAACTGTACCAGACTGAATTTTCTTTTTTTTTTTTTTTTTAACCTCTTCAGAGATATTTTCCCACAAGTGGACAATGCATGATTTCTTCAGAATTGCAATTTTTTACCCGAGGATCCTGTGTAATGGCTGTAGGTTTCGATTTTTTTTTTTTTTTTTTTTT
>RJWM01010449.1:17500-51046 GCA_004363535.1 Dasyprocta punctata | reverse complement strand
ACACCCGGCTAGGTTTCCAGTCTGATGACCTCTGAACCTCTAGACCTTTATTTTTGGTGCTTTATTCCTGGTGTATTCCTGTCACCTTGTAGAGGCCCCAGGTGAAGTCAAATTTTTTTTTTTAAGACAAGGTCTCACTATGTAGCCTAGGCTGGCCTTGAACTCTTAGCAATCCTCCTGCCTCAGCTTCCTGCTGTTTCCTTTCCCTTCCTCACTGAGGCCCTGGGTGGAGGTGACATGCTCCTCTTCCTACAGGAATGGGGATCAGATCTGGGTTCTTGTGTTTCACCTCGTGGGATCTGTTTTCTTCCAGCCCAGCGCAGCCTCCTGTTCAGTACCTTTGCAGAATTTCCTGGTTCAGCTGTGTCCAAAGGGAAGTGAACTACTTTCCTACTGGCTACTGGCTGATGTCACAGGAATCGATAGTAGAGTGATACTTCTCTCTCTAAATGGAACCATTTTTTAAAATCCTTCCTAATTCTAGGTTGGCAATATAGGTATTGGGTTTTTGTTATGCTTTGCGTTGTTTGGTCTTTTTGAGACAGAGTCTCACTATGCAGTTCAGGCTGGTCTTGAACTCACTTTGTAGCTCAGGCTGGCCTTGAACTCTTGGTGATCCTCCTGCCTCAGCCTCCCGAGTGCTGGGATTACAGATGCACACCACCCCACCTGGTTATGTAGGCATTCTTAACTTGACTGTTTTGGCAATTAAAAAAACAAAATGATGTATAATTTGTCTTCTCTTGGATTCCTTTTTTTCAGAAGGCCCCCAAAGCACAGTTTGTGCATTCATTCATTCATTCATTCATTTATAAAACAAATACCCATCGTGACACTGGAGATTGAAGACAGGCTAGTTGAAGACAGTGATCAGATGATTCAAGCAAACGTAAGCTTACAACGTGTGATGAGTAGCATGATGAAGGCCGATGGGGCTCCAGCTGCCTATAATCAGAGAATCTGACCTATTCAGGGAAATCAGAGAAATCCTACATGAGATAGAAACAAGTTAACTAAAACCTCAAGAGAAAGACCTAGTTAACTAGGTGAATGAGGGAGGGAAGAGCATTCTAGATCACGTGAGAGGCGTGGACAAAGGTCCTGGGGCAGAGAAGGCACAGCAGGTTTGCAGAGCCCATGACCATGCCCTAAGTAGTACAGGAAGTTCGGCAAGGCACCAGGCTGGACAAGCAGGCAGCGCCGGGCTGCACAGAGGCCTGTAGTCCCCCGCAAAGCCTGACTGCTGGACGGCCAGGTTGGATTTTAAACCAGGACCCTGGTAAGGTCTAAGTTTTTAAAAGCTCATTCCGATCACTGTGTGAAAAATAAGGACAGTAATAGATATCGCTTTAATTTCCGTTTCACTAATCCAGGAAGCCTTCGCCCCACATGCACGGCCACGTAAGTGGATTCTGTTTTCTCTCCTTTCCCTTGGAAAGGCCCATGCGGCCAGCGGCGAGTTAGGAGGAAAAACCCTGGCTTTCGGGGGCCCCGGTTTTGGGGCCCTGCCGTCCTGTCCCCAGCCGCTGCGCTCGGGCGGGATGGGAGAGGACGAGGGGAGGAGAAGAGAGGACAGTCGGCCAGGGAGCTCTGTCCGCCCCGGAGCGGGCGGTGCTGCGCCTGCTCGGTGGGGGGCGGGGGTGGAGCCGGGGACGCAGCCAAGAGCTCCCCTCCCAGCGCCCCCTCCCGCCGGGGAAATTCCCTTGGAGCGGCTCAGCTCCCCCATGACCCCGGCCACTCGCCCCCTTGACGCCTTAGAGCTGGGTGCCCCTGCCGTGGGCTCAGTGGCGTCTTCCTCCCCAGCCAGGAGTGCACAGGACTAAGTGCCGGGTGTCCTGTGTTTAGCTATCTGGCAAGGCTGATGATTAAAACACCCCTAATTCCAGGCCAACCATAGCCCTCGAAAATTAAGAGGCTTATAGCCAGGTACGGTGGAAGCTACGCGGGAGGCTGAGGCAGGAGGATCACTTGAGCCCAGGAGTTTGAGATCACCGTGGGCGACACAGTGAGATGCTGTCAAGAAAGAAAAGAGGGAGGCAGGGAAGGAGGGAGAGAAACGGGGAGGGAAAGAGAAAGGAAGGACAATAATTAATGAATTAATAATTCATTAGAGGCCTGACTTGACTTCTGCCCACAATCAGTGTCTGCACAGAGCTCTGCCCCCAGTGGCCTGCGTGTTCCTCAGCCCGCGATCACGTTCCACAAAGCTGTCACCCTGGGAACCCGCGTGTCCCCTCCCTGGACACACTCTCGTCTTCCACTTTCCCTGTGAGCTTCCCGTTTCCTGTCTTCCAGGTCCACAGCCTTATGGACCTTGTTTCCTAGGTAAGGTTTTGCCTTCCAAGCAGAGTCTGCAGGAGCGGCGGGGGAGGGCGGCTCTTCACAGCGCTCGCTACTGGCTTTGTTATATTTCCGCCAGCAAACTGACGGCTCTGCGCTGAGAAGGACCCATCTTGGTTTGTTGTCCTTTGCATTCCCTCGTCGGCCTGGAAACGCAGTGGACACTGGCTCAGACCACCTGCTTCAAATCCGTCAGCCACGGGCCCAGCGGCTTACCCTGTGTCCACACTGCGCCTCGCACAGGTGTATTTCACCGCCTGAGTCGAGCAACAGTTCCGAGGCAATTCCCACAGGTACAGGAAGCCGGGCAGAGTGGCGGTAGTGGTGTACACCTGCAATCCCAGCACTTGGGAGGCTGAGGCAGGAGGATCCCATGAGTTCAAGGCCCGCCCGGGCTATATAGTGAGCTCGAGGCCAGCTGAACTACATAAGACCCTGTTTTAAGCAAAACAGAAAACAAAAACGCCGCCCCTTCCCCCGCCTCAAAAAACACAAGCAGGTACAAGAGAGCTAACACTATCTCTGCTCCTCCCCACCGCACCCCACAAGCGCTTCCCAAACATGCGAGCAGCAGTTACCACCAGCTGCCCCCAGGTCACTTTCCCAAGCGGAAATGCAGAGGACGCCCTGGCCTCCTGCACGCCGGCGAGCTCTGCCGCTGAGCAGCAGATGGACACTGAGCGCGCCGCTCTGCGCAGGCGCGGGGGAGAAGCCGGGGAGCAACTCCCCTGCAGGCTGTACCAGGGAGCCTGGGCGAACGTGGCCTGAGAAGCTGTTTGAAAGGATGCCGTGGGAGGTCAGTTACCGGTGTGGACGGATGTTCAAGACGCAACACAGCACCCTGGCAATTCTTGCGTGAGCCTTGAATTAGAGCTCACTTTCCCGGCAGAGACAGTACATATTAAAAACCCGTGACCCTGAACACACACTTGAGGAGACAACTGCCTGCTTCCTCCCAGGAACACGCCCTGGAGAATCACCGCCATTCGGCAGGGTGTGGTGGTGCACGCCTGTGATTCCAGCACTCTCCAGGCTGAAGCAGGAGAATAGCCAGGCCGGGCTACATAGTGAGTTCAAGGCCAGCATGAACTGCACAGCAAGACCCTGCCTCCAAAAAATAAAAATAAAAATAAAAACATAAAAATAAATGGCCGAAGCTTAATATTACTGTTCTAGGTTGCCTTGATACGAGAATAAATCTGAACATTTACTAAGAGTTTAATTATTATCTCAATTTCATTATCACAGCTTTTTTGTTTTGTGGTCCCAGGGCTCAAACCCAGGGCCTCCCACCTGTTAGGCAAGCCCTCTGCCACTGAGCACACCCCAGCCCCAAGGTGCAGTTTTTATCACTTAGCACTACAGAGCCGAGGGTCAGATCTCGGCTGAAGAAGTCTGAGGCCCACTGTGCCCCACTGTTAGGAAAGGGCAGGAGGCAGGCAGGGCTATGAGGAGATGAAAATTCTGGATAATTCTCCACATAGGAAAGAGACAGCATTTACCCCAACTAACCCAAAGAAAGTGACTGTGCTTCGTCACCACACTTCCCGCTAAATCCCAACTGTGCGGAGCTGGGAAGCCCGGGAAGGGGAAGTGGCCCAAGGAAGGGGCTGCTCTGTCGCTTCCTGTCAGCTGTGTTAGCGGAACCCTCAAATCACACACGCCTGACACTCGTGATAAAACCTCTCAGACATGCTGTGGCTACACTAAAGGGTGGCTGTGAATTGGGAAAACACCCAAGGAAAGCTTTGTGATTTGCTTACATGAACTTGGACGTTATTTTTATCTCTAGTCAAACAACTGAAAATTAAACATGTGATAAACTGGGCGTGGTGGCACACACCTGTAATCCTGGCACTTACCAGGAGTTCAAAGCCAGCCTGGGCTACACGGAGAGTTCAAGGGTATCCTGGTAGAGACCCTGTCTCAATAAAACAAAAGTAAAATGAAACAAAAAACCCAAACCAAAATGTAATAACATCTTACAGTTTGGGAGCCTGGCGGGTAATAATCACTCTCTCTTAGCTACCAAAGATTATCATCTTCTATCTTATACCAGAGAAGAGGAGGCACAATAAACCAGAAAAACCAATGAGATTTTCTGACTCAGCTGTAAAATGGGCTTCTGAACCTGGCATGGCGGTGCACACCTATAACCCCAGCACTTGGGAGGCTGAGGCAGGGGGATTGCAGAGTTCAAAGCCAGCCTGGGCTCCATAGTGAGTTCAAGTTCAGATTGAACTACGTGGCAACATCCTGTCTCAAAACATAATTGTATGTCAATAATACCTCCCTAAAATTGCATGTTTGTTCCCCAACAAACCCAGGGCTTTGTACATGCTAGGAAGTGCCCTATCACTGAGCTACACCCTGAGACCTGGTTTTTGTTTAAGCAGCAAGGTCTCACTGCACAGCCCAGACTGGCCTCGAACTCCCTTTCTGGCCTTGAATTGTGACCCTCCTGCCTCAGCATCCCCTGGTGCTGTGATTCCAGGCGTGCACCACACACAGCTCCTGTGGCTGTTTTTAGAAAGATATAAACTAAGGGAAAGAGTGTAAATGCTGTAACTCTCTCTTTCAAATCATGCTTCAGGATCGGCTTCTCTGACTGGGCTTCGTGTCAGGTTACCAACTAGTGATTCAGGAAAACATCTATTTCTACGTTTCTCTTAACTGACCTTGTTCTAAAACATGAGCAAATGATTTAAATTCAGGGTCTGAAAAGCTGCTGGCAACTCATCACTATGGGATAAGTATTAACAGGAGCTGGAAGCCGTGTATGGTGGTGCACGCCTTTAATCCCAGCACTTGGGAGGCTGAGGTAGGAGGAGCGTTGTGAGTTCGAGGCTGGCTTGGGCTACAATGCGAGCGCAAGGCTGGCCTGAGCTACACAGTGCGACCCTGCCTCAAAAAACTAGGGCTGGGAGTTTGGCTCAGTGGCTTAAGTGCCTGTTCGGCAGGTGTGAGATTGTGAATTCGATCCCCAGTGCCGAAAAAAAAAAAAATCCCCTATCAAAGATGTTTTACAAATTGGGCTTTTCTTTCTTGTACAGAATTAAACCCCACAATCACACCAGCTTCTATTTTGCTAGAATTCATCTGTTTGTCATCAACACTGCAAGCACTAGTAAATACCTGGTGATGAACAAGTAAAATTCTACTTGGCCTGTCACCACCACCTCCTGGAACCATTTTGGACTGAGGCAGGTGGGACCTCTGTTCCTCTTACTTAGCAATCCCATCTCTACATGCAGGGGCTGTTCGCTTTCTGCAATTTTTATTATTCACCTTTTTACATTTGGAAAAGTGTGCTATGGCTTCAGAACCTTACATCCTGGAAATGAACTAAAAAGTTCTACCAAAGCTTGTATTTGGTGGTGCATGCTTGTAATTCCAGCACTTGGGAGGCTGAGGCAGGAGGATCATTGTGAGTTTGAGGCCAGACTGGGCTTTACAGTGAGTTCAAGGCCAGCCTGGATTCCATAGTGAAACCCTGTCTCAAAAAAATAAAAATAAAAAAAAATAAAACCCAAACCCCATGAAGATTATGTATAAGTAACCATGCTGGCAGTGTAGCTCAGTGGTACAGCGTGTGCTTCGTATGTGCAAGGCCAAAAGGGTGAAAAATCGTTAAAAAGGTCAATCAGATGAGAGCAGTTAGGGAAATCACGGAATACTGTCCAGAAGGTCCACGGATTAAAAGTCATCATGATGACGAGCCTGTAGTTACCTGCAATATGAGAAATGAGAATCAGAAAACAGAAGAATCACCACTGACTGCGACCACGAACTAAAATCGTAAGCTATCTACCTGCCACCATTTATACAGCACAAAAGCAGGATGTTTTGCATGTTCTGATCATGGACAGCAGTTGGCTTATAAAAAGGGTCTGTTTGTTGAAAGCTTTAGTGAAACTATTATAAAACTTATCTATGAAAACACAGCTGAAGGGAACGAACATTCACGAGCAAACTGTTCAATGGGTGGAACTAGGATGAGTGTGGCAGCACACACCTGTAATCCCAGCACCCAGAAGGCTGAGGCAGGAGGACTGCTGTGAGTTCAAGGAAAACCTGGCTATATAGTAAGTTTGAGGCCAGCCTAGGTTGCACAGCAAGACCCAGTCTCAGAGAGGAAGAGAGACTGAGACAGAGGTTTCCCCACCTGCTGGCTACTCTCCATTTCTCCATACACCGTGATAAATCGTCCTCAGCAGAAGGTTGTCACAGAACACCTTGTTAGGCAAAAGGGAGGAAAACGAAAGGCACATGCTCAACAGGCCAGGCTGACTTAGAACAAACCTGAGAGGGCCCACTCTGGCGCTGAGACTTGACCGGTCCCTCTCCTACAGGCTGGAAGGTCTTCTATAAGGTCACAGCATAAAGGGGGGGCTGGAAAGGGAAAGGGGCAAAGTGGGACCTTCAAGGGGCAGCACTCAGCAGAAGGAGTTTGTCGGTGGCCTGCCAGAACAGGGCCTGAGCAAGCACAGGGAGTGGTGGCTGCATGTGAGGGGCAGGGCTGAAGGCCCGCTCCCCTCAATGCCCTGACTTTCCATCTTAGTAGGTGTAAACGCAGAGTGGGGAGAAGCGGTTTAATGGCGGCTGGTCAGCCACACCTTCCCTGCCCCTTTCCTCCCCGAACCTGGAACTCAGGAAGCTGCTGACTCGGTAGCCCCGAAGGGGCCTTCTTCAAACCCTGAGGGGTCATTTGACCAGGCATGGGGCTCCCAACACATATTTCAACTTTTCTCCTAGGGGTTCAAAAAGCAGCGCGATCCCTTCTCCAACCACACAGCCTGCACAAGCTTGGACCTTTTAAACCACACCCAGGTGGCACAGGTCCCCCGAGTCCAGCACTTTGGCAGGCTGAGGCAAGAGAATCTCAAGTTTGAGCCCGACCTGGGCGACTTACTGAGACTCTATGCCAAAATCAAACATATAAAAGGTTGAAGGTGTAGGCCCGGGATTTAGCTCAGTGGTAAAAGCGCCTGCCTGGCAGGTGCGAGGTTGTAGGTTCGATTCCCAGTACCAAAAAATTAAAATAAATAAATAAATAAAATAAAAGGTTGAGGATGGTAGGTAGCTCAGTGCGCATGAAGGCCCTGGGTTTACTTCCCAGTACCGGGGAAAAAAAAAAAAAAAAAAATATATATATATATATATATATATATATATATATATAGTTCTTTGTAGCCCCTAATCCTTTTCGGACATCCCTCTTATGTCACCTCAACACCCCTAAGAGCAAGAACACTGCGAGCCCTCAGTAAAACACCTGCTGAATGACGGAATAAAATCCCACATAGAGGTCGCTCCTAGGACCCCGCCTGACCTCGGCTCCGCCCAGGGGTTAAATGGTCCCCAAGGCGGGGGCGACACGCTCCCCGATGACTCCGTCCTCCCGAGGGTCCCTGGCTCCTAAACGCCCTGCAGCGACCGAGGTGGTCAGGGCCCGCGCCCCAGGTCGGCTTCAAGCCCGCCCCGCAGCCCGCGCCGCCTCTTTCCGGGCCCTCCTCCCGCTACGGCCGGGCGTCCTGGGCGGGGCTCCGCGCGGGGAGCAGGCGGCGGCGGCGGCGGTGGCAGTGGCCGGGCCACAGAACGCGGGGCCATGGCGGGCTGCTGCGGCGCGCTGCGGGGCTTCCTGTTCGAGTACGACACGCCGCGCATAGTGCTCATCCGCAGCCGTAAAGTGGGGCTCATGAACCGTGCCGTGCAGCTGCTCATCCTGGCCTACGTCATCGGGTGAGCGCCGCGGGGGTCGCCGGGGCCGCGGGGCGGAGGGACGGGGGGGACGGGGGGGCGGGGCCGCGCACCTGCGCATAGGCCACCTGCGCGCCAGGCCACCTGCGCACCCGGCCGGGGCCGCGACCCGGAGCCGGCGGGTGACAGCTGTGGGCTCGGGACCGGAGGCGGCGGAGCGGCCGCGTTTTCAGGGCGGATGCAGGCTGCGCTGTCCTTGTGCCTTCCGTGTTACTTTACCTCCTAGCTGCTCCCTGAAGTCCTTTTGACTGGGGCGAGGGGTGCGGTTTGCCCTCAACGCCCTAATCTCCCCTCCTCGCTTCCTATTCTGATGGTTGACAAAACCAAGGCTTGTGATTTCCACTGGATTCCCCCCGGGTCTGTGGCTTCCGTCTTTTCCTTTGAGCAGCAGGCTGGGTAGCAGGCGGTGACCCACGATAGCGGAGAGTTCGGGGGTGCGAGTTTGGGACCCTCCCTGCCTTGTGCTCACGAGTCTGAGGCGTGCCACCCTGCGCCCTCATTAGAAGTCTTGTTTAATCGAACGCGCCCGTTACAATGCCGTACAACCCAGGACAGGAAGTGGATGTTATCTCGTTAACGGTGTTCACTTTTAAAGCTGACTTGCAGCCTCGTGGTGTCCACAGCTGCTGGTCCGACAGATGGATCTGCTTTCTTGTTTTCCTGAAAGGCCTAGCGTGGGGGTCCCTAAACTGCACCTTAGAACCATTCCGAGATCTTTAGAAAACAGTGACTTCAGGCTCCCATCCCCAGACCTGCTGATTCAGTTGCTATAGAACATGACCAGCTGCCCAGGTGATTCTGATTTTTTTTTTTTTTTTGTACCAGGGATTGAACTCAACCTCACGCCTGCCAGGCAGGCACTTAGGCCACTGAGCTAAATCCCCGGCCCTGGTTTTTTGAGGCAGGGTCTCACTGTGCAGTTCAGGCTGGTCTTGAACTCACTTTGTAGCCCAGGCTAGTCTTGAACTCACAACGATCCTCCTACCTCAGCCTCCCGAGTGCTGGGATTAAACATGTGCACCACCACGCCAGGCTGGGTGATTCTGATGTTTAGCAGAGTTGGGGCCCAGTGACCCCAGTGTTCTGCAAACTTAACCCAATCATGACTCACCCTCAGCATTAGAAGTAACAGATCTCTCTCCTGGGGTGGGGCTGGAATGTGTTATCATTGCCCACGGGCATTTGCAGGCTCCAGCATCTGGCAGCCAGCCCGCAGGCAGCAGGTGCAGACAGTAAATGTCCTTTCCAGCTGGTGCTCAGGGGTAGAGTGTGATCAGCAGGCATGGGGCCCTGGGTTCAATCCGAAGCACTAACAAAACAATCCAGCTACGGGTTAGACATCAGAAGCAGCTGGCAGGTACCCAGGATTGGACGCAGGAAGCTCCGGGGTGAGGCAGTTCCACGGCTGCTCGGCCCCCAATCACGGGGCTGCGCTCTTCAATCCTTAGGCGGCTGTGGCTGCTTGACTCACTCGCATCCCTGCCTGGAGCTGAATGAAGCCTTTGGCGTCTGCAGTTCTCACGCAGCTTTTAGCTCCTGGCTCTCGTTCTCCTGGGAGGGGCAGGTGACGCCCACTTTAGGGACCCTGAGTCTGACCTGCAGAAAGTGCCTCGGGCTGCGTGGTGCCTTATGCTGGCCACTGGTCACATGTGGTTCTCGAACCCTTGAGCTGTTCTACTACAAACAGATGCACTCTACCTATAAAACGTACATTAAAGCCAGGTGTAGTGGTGCACTCCTTTAATCCCAGCACTCGGGAGGCTGAGGCAGGAGGATCCTTGTGAGTTCAAGACCAACCTGGGCCACAAAGTGAGTTCAAGTCCAGCCTGAACTGCATAGTGAGACCCTGTCAAAAAAATAGGGCCAGGAATTTAGCTCAGTGGCCTAAGCACCTGTCTGGCAGGCGCGAGGTTGTGAGTTTGATTCCTGGTACCAAAAAAAAAAAAAAACCAACTTGTTGCATGATTTCCTGATCCAGTTAACCTGGGGTGAAATTGTGGTCTCCTCTCCCATGCAGCAGCCCTTCTTGAAGAAACTGAACTGATTCCTGTCACGTGCTGAGGAAATCATCACATGATAATGAACACTGTGACGCTATCGGTCTTTGCTGTAGCAACTCACTGTACTCAGTGGCAGAATAATAGTGGCCTTCCTAAGCCGGGCGTGGTGGTGCACGCCTTTAATCCCAGCACTTGGGAGGCTGAGGTAGGTGGAGCATTGTGAGTTCGAGGCCGGCTTGGGCTACAACGCGAGCGCAAGGCCAGCCTGAGCTACATAGTGCGACCCTGCCTCAAAAAACCAGGGCTGGGGAGTTTAGCTCAGCGGCTTAAGCGCCTGCCCTGGCAAGCGCGAGGTTGTGAGTTCAATCCCCAGTGCCGCAAAAAAAAAAACAAAAAAAAAAATAGTGGCCTTCCTGTCCCCAAGTGCCTGTGTGTCAGACTGAAATGAACTGGAGGCTTTCCTGTAGCTGAATTTCTAGAAGCCCTGCAGAAGAGGACTTGGGGAGGGCATAGCCTACCCGGACAGTGAGCTTGAGACTGCCTACATCAACAAACCCATGAATAAGCAACCCGAAGCAGCAAGTTTCTGAAGTCTGAGCTCGTAGGAATTAAAAGGAGGGGAGAGGGAATATTTCTTGACTCTAGAAGTAATAGTTTTGTTATTGTTATTGTTTTGTTTTTGGAGACAGGCAGGCCTTGAACTCATTGTGTATCCCAGGCTGGCCTTGAATTTGAGGTGATCTTCCTGCCTCAGCCTTCTGAGTGCTAGGATTACAGGCATGCTTCATTGTGCCCAGCTCTCATAGATGTTTAAGGATAACTCTGATAGGGAGCTGTTTTGATTGTTTTACTGGCCAGATTCATCCTAGCAATCTTTTTTTTTGTTTTCATCCTAGCAATCATAAGCTGAAACACTGTTCTCAGCATCTAACATTCATCAACTAATTTAATCTGGCAACAGTCCTGTTGTGTGCTTATCTTTCCCATCTTTCCTTCTTTGCTGTTGTTATTGTTTTTGTTTTGTTTTGTTTCTTGAGACAGGGTCTCCCTCTGTAGCGCAGACTGGCCTCATACTCAGGGCAATCCTCCTGCCTCATCATCCTGAGTGCTTGCTTAGATGACAAGCATGTGCCACTACATCTGGTGAGATTTTTAATTAATCAGACTGTCATCAGATGGGGTCCAAGGAGGTCCCCCCAAAGAGGAAGTGGGGTACCCCTGTGGCGTAGGTTTGTCAGGTCTCATCACAGAAAAGCATTTCAGGATGTGTGGTGAGAGACGTGGGCAGATCAGGCAGAGCAAGTGGGGGAGCCAAAGGGCGCACAGCCTGGAGAGGATCATTCACAAAAGGAAGAGACCACGCCTGCCGGGCCTGGTGGTGCACTCCTGCAAAGCCGTAAAGCCTTGCTGTGAGCAGAGGTGGTGGCTGAGACCCCGGGTCCCAGCAGCTGCTGAAGAGCCCTGTCCTTGCAGGTGGGTGTTTGTGTGGGAGAAGGGCTACCAGGAGAAGGACTCTGTGGTCAGCTCCGTTACGACCAAGGCCAAAGGCGTGGCCCAGACCAACACTTCTCAGCTCGGATTCCGGATCTGGGACGTGGCCGATTACGTGATCCCTGCTCAGGTGTGTCCTCCCCGTGACTTCAGTCTCTTTCCCAGCTCTGCCCCGTCAATTCATGACTGGTGGCCACAGCACCAGCTTCCCCCATGCCCAGCCTGCTGTTTGAGCAGAGCAGCCGGATCTCCTGGCTTCTGTTGTCACCTGTCACGCTCAGTGACTGTGGCAGGCAGCTCACAAGCGTCCTTCCTGCATGAATGTTCCTGTCCACCCCAGGCCCCAGAGGTCAGGAAGCCACATGTCTCAAGTCCTGGGCCAAGTCCAGGTGGACACGGCACCTTTCAACCCTTGGTATTTGCTATCTCATCTTACACCCACAAGATAAACTCAGCAGGCAGTGTAGAAATGTCACAGCCATTAGAGACCCAGGCCAGGCCAGATGGAAACAGCACCGACTGATTCCATCAGGGGAAAAGCAGAGGAAGAAACTGTTCAATGCAGTGCCCCAGTCACCACCATGTGAAGCCACAAAACTGCACGTTAACATTTGGGTCATTTTTGGGTTTTTTTTTTTTTTTTTTGGCATAGGTGATCAGACCCAGGCCTCATGCATTTAAAGCAAGTGCTCTACACTGACCCCCAAAGTTGCAAGTTAAATATTGACCTTTGTGTTTTGTTTTGTTTTTTGAGACAGGGTCTCACTGTGTAGTTCAGCCTGGTCTCAAACTCACAAAGATCCCCCTGCCTCAGCCTCAAAAGTACTGGGATTACAGGCTTGCACCACCACATCCAGTGTAACATTGACTCCTTAACTGCACCGCGTGGCCAAGCCCCCCAAATGCCCCTGCAGATAGCTGATGTGCTCAGCACCTGTGACAGCCAGATTTAGAAAAGTGTCAACTCTTAGAGTTGTGAGAGGAAGGTGTCATTTGTCTTCCTTCTCTAGAGAAAGGTGTGACGGGGCGGGGAGGAGAAGAGCTCCTGGGACAGAGCAGGGATGTGCAGGTGGCCGCCTGGGTGGTCCCGCAGTACAGCCTCGCCCCCTCGAGCTCCGGGACTGTCTCCAAGTAAAACTAAAAAGGACCGTGATGCAGCTGGTGGCAGAGCGCCCTTGGGTTCAACCCTGCCACTTAATTTTAATTAGAATACAACACCTGCGCCCGGTGGAGGTGGGTGGGTCCAACTAGGAATTTCTGGGACCTCTGTGTTTCACTCCTGTGTCAGTGGGTCACATGTTTTAGTCTCATGCCCAGCACAGTGCCTTCCAGAACCCCGAATCACCCGTGGAGGGGACTTAGCAGGGCTCTGTCCCCCCGCAGCAGGAAAACTCACTCTTCGTCATGACCAACATGATCATCACCGTGAACCAGACCCAGGGTACCTGCCCCGAGGTAGGTGGCGCCTCTGGCCTTGTCCCCTGCCCGCCACCCTGGCGGGACCGAGAGGAAATCGTCCTCGCTCCGCCTCTTTCCAGATTCCCGATAAGACCACCAGGTGCGAATCCGACGCCAACTGCACTGCGGGCTCCGCGGGCATCCACAGCAACGGTAGGAGTTCAGGTGGGCGGCTCCGGTGCGGACGGCGCCCCCTGGTGGGCATCGCTGATGCAGCCTCTCAGGGACGTTCAGGCCCGGCTGCAGGGCCCAATGGAAGAGCAGGTGCTTAGTACGCGTAAGACCTTGGGCTCAGTCCCCAGCACGAGAGAAAAAAAATCTCCCCAAGTCCCCAGTGCTCTGCCACCCTGGGTGAAGCTGAGGTCAACAGAGAGACTTCAAAAGCCTGGCACAGTGATGCATGCCGGTAATCCCAGCACTCTGGGAGGCTGAGGCAGGAGGATGGCAAATTTGAGCCTAGCTGGGGCAACTCAGTGGCTTAGCAAGACTTCATCTCAAAACAAAATAAAGCCTGGAGATCTAACTAAGTATGAAGGGCCTGGATCTGATCACCACTACTGGTAAAAATAAGTAAATAAAGGAGCTCCCAGGGCCTCCTCTACATTCACCTCTGTTGTGTGAGCCCCGGGCCTCACTCCGTCGTGTGACTTGGTGTCCCTGGGGCCTGCGTCAGTAAAGCAGAGATGCAGCTGCCACTCAGAGGACGCACCACTGGTCCCAATTCCTGGGCACGACTAAATCCCAGAACTGGAATCGTTCAAGATTGGCAGTGTAGGCTACGGGGTAGGAGGGGGCTCACCCACAAGTGTAGAAAAGAGGAGACGCCTTGGACCCGGACTCTTCCCCCCGCAGGGGTCCAGACTGGACGATGTGTGCCATTCAACGGGTCCGTGAAGACCTGCGAGGTGGCGTCCTGGTGCCCGGTGGAGGATGACTCGCGGGTGCCGAGGTGAGCCGCGCCAGCACCGGCAGCGAGCATGCGTACCTGTGTGCGTGTTTTTTGTAACCACACGTTACCATTTTTTTCAGACCTGCTTTTTTAAAGGCTGCAGAAAACTTTACGCTTTTGGTGAAGAATAACATCTGGTACCCCAAGTTCAACTTCAGCAAGTGAGTGGCCACGGGTGCCCCGGGGGACACCCCAGGCTCCCCTGGGAGGTGCAGCGGCTGACGTCCGTCCCGGCTTCCAGGAGGAACATCCTGCCCAACATCTCCACCGCCTACCTCAAGTCCTGCGTGTACGACGCCCACACCGACCCCTTCTGCCCCATCTTCCGGCTGGGCCATGTCGTGGAGAGCGCGGGCCACAGCTTCCAGGACATGGCCGTGGAGGTAGACACAGGCCCGGCTGTCGTCACGCGTTCGTGAGTCCATTGGGCTGTGACCTGAGCCCGACTGTGTCCCCTGCCTGTCCCGCAGGGCGGCATCATGGGTATCCAGGTGAACTGGGACTGCAACCTGGACCGGGCTGCCGCCCTCTGCCTGCCCCGCTACTCCTTCCGGCGCCTGGACACGAGGGACGCTGACCACAACGTGTCTCCCGGCTACAACTTCAGGTGGGCGGAGCCAGGCCCCCAGGAGAAGTAGAGGGCGATGGTGCCTGGTGATTCCCCGAGAGCAGCAGGAGGCTGGGTGAGGGAGGGCGCTGGCAGGGCTGGCTCCCATGCCTGCCTCCACACGGGTCCTGCTGCAACAGAGGTGTTGAGCGGGGTGCCATGGTGTGTGCCTGTAATCCCTGCACTGGGGAGGCTGAGGCAGGAGGATCACTGTGAGTTCAAGGCCAGCCTGGAATGCGTCTCAAAAATCAAAAAACAAACAAACCTTGATACTGGGGGTTCAATTCAAGGCCTTTGCATTGAGCTACATTGCAATAAATGCCATCCCAGGCCCTTTTTATTGTTTTGAGACAGGAACTTACTAAGGGGCTAAATTGTCCAGGCTTGTCTCAAATGTATGGCCCTGCCTCAGCCTCCCCGAGTGCTGGGGTCACAGGACTGTGCCACCGCACCCAATGCCCCTCCCAGCTTCTGATGCTTCCTGGTGGCCCCTGGTTTTGGCGCTGTCACCCCAGTGCTCACCTCTGTCAGCATACCACTGTCTTCCCTCTTTGCGCCTGTGTGTCTTTTGCTGTACTGGGGTTTGAACCCAGGGCCTTGTACTGAGCTACTCCTGAAAACAGGCCCTACAAGGGACACCTGAGTCAGCAGTGCTTTGTGTTGGTCTTATCTCCTTCTAGCCTTTTTTTTTTAATCTATTTTTAAAAATTTTTATTTTGAGGCAGTCTTACATACTAAATTGCCCAGCCTGGGCTCAGACTACAGTCCGCCTGCCTCAGCCTCCCAGGGTGTTGGGATTACAGGCATGTGCCATCTTGCCTGGCTGAACAATGTCTTTTGTCATAAGGCAGCATTGGATTCAGGGGACACCCTAATGCGATGTGACCTCATCTCTGCTAATTATATCTGCAAAGACCCTCTTCCAAACAAGGGCCCCCCACAGGTCCTGGGGAGACATGCATAGGGACAGCTCAGTTCAGGAGCGTTGCAGTCTGACGGGCAGGGGCAGCAAAACCTGGAGCTGCTAACATTTTCACCCGCCCTCGCCCTTTGCGGCATTTTCCCACTCTAAACTGAGCGGGTCCATGGGCTTTTTGTTGCCCTTGTATCCCTCTAGTGGTCACATGTGGCATTGCAAGAAACCACCGCAGGACCTGGCTGTCCCCAGCCGTGGGTCACAGCACAGAGCAGTATTTGAATTTTCTCCTAGGAATTAAATTTGTAACGCTCTGTCTCCATCTCACCCAGTTCTTGTAGAATCCACACCCGAGTGTGTGTTTGTTTTTTTTGAGACAGAGTCTTGCTATGTTGTTCCGGGTGGCCTTGAACTCACAATGGAATCCAGGCTGCTCTGGAATTTGGTGCAGTCCTCCTGCCTCAGCCTCCCAGAGTGCTGGGATTACAAGTGTGGACCACCACTGTCAGCTGGATCTGGATTTTAAATTTGTTTTTTATTTTGAAAACAAAAAAGATCAGAAGCTGCCGCCGCGAGTTTCACGGCGGGCTCAGTCTGCCCCCGCAGCGCTGCTGGCCACACGGCCCTGTGCTGCCATAGCAGGAGGGACATTCGGAGCCAGAGGTTTGGCTCAAGCCATCTTGCAGGAGACAGTGGGGATGGGGGGTGTCTCCAGACGTCCCTCGCCTCCCGGGCCCTAGCTGGGTCCTGCTGCAATGCCCCTGCCCCAGAGCTGGCGCTGCCCTAGCTGTCCCTGTCCTCTAACCCACCGTCCTCTCCCCAGGTTCGCCAAGTACTACAGGGACCTGACCGGCCAGGAGCAGCGCACGCTCATCAAGGCCTACGGCATCCGGTTCGATGTCATCGTGTTCGGAAAGGTGGCCGGGCCTGCGACCCCGGTGTCCCTCCTCCCGACCCTGCAGGCGCCGCCCCCCCCCCGCCCCGCCTTGCCTCCGCTGTCCCCCACCGGTTCAGAACTCACTTTTCTCCTTCTCTCGCTGCCTGCAGGCTGGGAAATTTGACGTCATCCCCACCATGATCAACGTGGGCTCAGGGCTGGCGCTGCTGGGCGTGGTGAGTGGCCGCGCTCCTGCACCCTGGGCCCCCTCGCCCTCCCTTCTGAGCCCAGCCTCCTCGGGGGGCCCTCCTCCCTCCCCAGTGAGGACCTGGGCTTCCAGAGAAGGGGCCAGGTGGTCAGCAAGAGCCCAGAGCACCCCGCTCCTTCTTTCTTGCCCTGTGCTGACTGCAGGCGACAGTGTTGTGTGACATCATCGTCCTCTACTGCATGAAGAAGAGGTACTACTACCGGGAGAAGAAGTACAAGTTTGTGGAAGATTACGAGCAGGTAGGTGCTGCTCTGCTCCTCCTAGCAGGTAGGAAGTCCCAGTGACCCCTCCGTGCCGGCTGCTGCGTGTTCACCCGTCGCCCCAGGCAGTCACACGCCACCCTCGGCATCTGCACCATCTCTGGACCCCCAGTTCTTTCACATGGACTCCTTAAAACCTAGCTTTAAGCCAGCCACACTGATGTACACCTATAATCCCAGCTACTCAGGAGGCTGAGGCAGGAGGATCCCAAGTTCTAGACCACTGTCCTGGTCAACTTCACATGTCTCAAACTAAAATTAAAAAAAGATCTGGGCTGGAGCTCAGTGGTAGGGCATCTCCCTATCATGCACGTACCCCTGGGTTCCATCCCCAGGACTGAGGGGAAAGGGAGCTTCGTTTTAATTAGTGACACCTTGAATGAGTTACAATAGCAGATGTTATTACCAAACCTGCGGCCACACAGTGCTGAAACTCAGCTTCCATAGCGAGAGGGTTGGCACTGGGCGAGACCCTGCTGAGGGCGTGAAGGGACTGTCCCCAAGTGCTCGGGAAAGGCACCTGGCTCCCGCCTGTGCCACACAGTCCTGCGCACACGCACCTGCTTATCCTCCTTGCAGGGCCTTACTGGGGACACGGACCAGTGACGCAGGCCCACGCTGGGCTCCCATGGCCCTTGAGGATGCACTGGAAAGGAAAGAGAAATGGCTGCTATGTCATCCAAGAACGTTCCAGACTTGGGCTCAGTCTCCGCAAGGGCTCAGGGTGGCCCAGCAGCTGCTGTGTTGTGTGCAGGGCATGCATTTGCCCCCGGCACAGTGGTCATAGTGTTGTTAGCTGGGCCACCTTCTAGGGTGTCCCAGGGAGTGGCAGGCCCAAGGTAGTGACACTGCTGTGGCTCACGGGACTGGCTCTCCTCAGGAGCCCAGTCTCCGTCTCTCAGGACAGGTCCGGGCCTCTGAGGCACAGCAACCCAGTTCAAGCACCTTGTAAGGAAAGGGAACCCAGGGTGTGGTGGCACAGGTCTGTAATTCCAGCCCTCAGGAGGCTGAGGCAAGAGGATCTCCGAGAGTTCAAGGCCAGCCTGGATGAAATAGTCAAAAACCAGAAGAAAGGGAAGGAAGGTCTCCCTGGTGTGGTCACCAGACTTGTAGCAGCCCGAGCTGCTCTCCCTTCTAACCCCAGCCAGGGGCAGTGTCCTTCCCATCCTGAGGTGGGCTTAGCATTTCTCTTTAGAGGGCAGCTATGTTGAGATGACTGAGGACCAAACAGTAAAACAAATGATTTTTCTTAACCTTTGTCTGTGTTGTCTTACAGAGTGTGCTAGAACTTGTCTTCCCTCACCTACCTTACGTAGGTTATTAACCATCAGTGCCAGGCATGCTGGTGCACACCGGTAATCCCAGCGACTGGGAGGCTGAGGCAGGAGGATGGCATGTTTAAGACCCCTGAGCAACTTAGAGCCTATCTCAAAATGAAATTCTTTAAAAAAGGGTGAGGCTGTAACTTGGGAGCATGAAGCCCTGGGTTCAGTCCCCAGTACCACAAATTTATTTTTATCAGGGATCAAACTCACAAGCTCATGCTGCCAAGCAGGCACTTAAACCACTGAGCCAAACTCCCAGCCCTACTTTTTTTGAGGCAGGGTCGCACTATGTAGCTCAGGCCGGCCTTGCTCATGTGGTAGCCCAAGTGAGCCTTGAACTCACAACGCTCCTCCTACCTCAGCCTCCCAAGTGCTGGGATTAATGACCACAGATTTTTTTTAAAAAGAAAAAAAAAGTTATCAGCATCAAAATGAAGTCACTTTTGCCAAATCTTAACCAAACAGAGCCATCTGGGGGCGGGGGAGAAGTCTTCACATGTATTTGCCTGATCACAAAAGCTTCTGCCTGGACCACAGCCTTACTACAGTGAAGGCTGCTTCCAGAACAGCTGTCCCAACGCGGCCTCACTGCCAGACTCGCTTTTATGGCCACCTCTCCTGGCAATGCCCACACACATGGTGGGGCCTGCGATGAACCCCTGCAACCAAGGAACCCGTGTCCACAACAGCGTGCATGTTCCCTGCCTTTCAAACTGTCCTCATGGCACCCGCGGGTGGGGGTGCAGGCCTGCAATCCCAGCACACAGGAGGCAGAGGCAGGAGGGTTGCTGTGAATTTGAGGCCAGTCTGGGCTACATAGTGAGTTCAAGGTCAGCCTGAACTACACAGTGAGACCCTATCTCCAAAAAAAAAAAAAAAAAAAAGAAAAGAAAAGCTCTCCAAACCCTCTGTGTCTGAATCTACAACTTTTTCTTTCTGTTTTCATCCCTTAAAAGTTTAAACATTTGACCATCATTAGGTTGTCCCTTTGGAGGACCCGATTTTTTCTCTAGTGGCATCTTAGCCTGCGCTGGCATTCTTAGGTAAGAGCGACGGTGCCGCACAGGTGGCGGTTCGGCGGCCCTGGAGGCGATTTATCCGCGCTCTGGAAGCCTCCAGCCAAAATCGGACACAGGTGCGAGGTGGGGAGGGAGTGGCTCCCAGCCTTAGCCCGCGCACCCGCTGCGGGGACCCGGAGGAGCTGCCTGCCTCCAGCTCCGAGGAGAGCGGGGAGACGGCTCTCCGCTGACAGATGCCCGCCCCGGGCTCTCGCTTTGGGGGTGCAGTGTACAGAACGCTCTCGGCGAAGCTCTGGTTCACAGAGGGCGCAAAAGGAGTGGAGTTTTGGGGAGGTGACGTGGTGTGGATGTGTCCCCAAAACGCACGTGCCGGTCGCAATCCTTGAAGCAGCAGGGCTGGGAGTTCCCCGCGCTGAGTACCTTAGCGGGGTAGCCAGACCCTGGCGGGGGGCTGGGGGAAATAAGGGGTGTGTGGCTGCGGGTCCTTACATAGCTCAGTGGGAAGGGCGCGGGTTCCACTGGTCTCCCCGAAGGGCGGGCGAAAGGTGCGGCTTGGCAGAGGAAGTCTGCGCAAGGCCCCTCCCACCTCCCAGCCCCCCCGCAAGCAAAGCGCAGCCCCGCCCCCCGCGCCACCGTGATCCCAGCCCGCGGTCGCCTCGTGGGGGCGCCCCGCCTCCGGAAGTGGGAGGGGAAGTCGCCGCTCTTCGCAGGTCCCGGCCGCCGAGATGTTCCGCGCAGCACCGCAGACTGAGGCCCTGGGTTTGCTTGCCGCAGGCTTGGGGAGCGCGTGTTCCGGGGTGGGGAGACCCTCGGCCCCCTTTTTCGGAATGCAATATGAAGGTCAGTTGGGGCGAGGGCCGGTTCCGCTAACCTCACTCACAGATGTCACCTTACATCCTGCTGCGGAGTCCTGGTGCCACCGCTAAGCCTCGGCGGGAAGCTGTCAGCCGCAGCCGCCTCCAGCGGCCCTGAGCCGAGCTCCGCACCAGGGCGCCCGCTGGGCATTCCCCGTTCATCTCCCCGGGCTCGGAGCCGGCCAGGAGCCGCTGCTCCTGACATTTAAAGGCCGCACATGGAATGGGCAGCTTTCAGCCTTCACCTCCTGTCTCTAAACAGGAAAATGAATTTCCAGTCGGCCATGGTGGTACATGCCCACAGTCTCAGCACTGTCCGGGCTGAGGCAGGAGGATCACTGCGAGTTCAACGCTGACCTGGCCTATGTAGTAAATGTAAGACCAACCTGAACTACACAGTAAGCCAGGCGTGGTGGCACACGCCTGTAATCCCAGCACCAGGGAGGCTGAGGCAGGAGGATCACTGGCGAGTTCAAGGCCAGACTGGCTACAAAATGAAAAAAAAAGAAGGAAAGGAAAAGAAAATAAATGAAGTTCAATGTAGCCAGCCCAGGGCCAGTGTCCTAGAGCAGCACCCCAGGGCCTGAGGAGTGGCCAGGACCTCAAGTTTGGGTGCTTTGCTGACAAGGCCACATCCTTGGGGAACGGACTTTCTGAGCCTCAGTGCTGAGGTGAAGTGACACTCTCCCATGGGGTGAAGGTCACACAGCGGGCTCCCCTCACCTGCTGCCTCTCAGTGTCACAGGCAAGGGGCCGGGAGTGGGCCGTGTGTCCTGCCTGGGGTGGACCCGGACCACACCAAGCAGCGACACAGCTGGACAGGGCCTCGAGGTACCAGTGCTGACTGCATTGGCCTCACCTGGGGCATCTGACCTGCTGTCTGCCTGAGGTCAGAAAACAGACACAGGGACCCACGGGCGTGATCAGTGCCCAAAAAACTACCCCCCAGCCCAGGCTTTGCACCATTTCGCTGTGTTTATTTCAAGTTTACAGAGAAGCTTCATCACCTGTGGAAAAACATCAAAGGCTTATCTTTCTCATAAGGTCATGTACTCAAAATGATAAATACACAGTATTCAACTCTGTACACCTGATAAAAGGAAATGCATAGTAGAAAGGGTCAGGGATAGAACAGAAGCATCGGGCATCGGATAGATCACGGAATAGAAAAGGCAGAAGTCCCACAAAACTGGACAAAAGACGGGAGCTAATGAGCGTGAGACCGTCCGTAGCACCTTGGGAGCAAGTGGACAACCTGGCACGGCCAGCAGCGCGTGGGCCCCTTTGGTGGATGAGAGCCGCGGGCCAGCCCCGTCCGCCTGGGCAGCTTCCCCCCATCTGGAGAGGCTGGGCCGCAGGCTGACGGTGTCTGCAGCCCCAGGTGCCAACAAGGCGCTCGGAAAGGTTTCTGAGGGCTGTTGGCCACCTGTGGACAGACTGGCAGGTGAAAAGGACACAGGAGAAAAGCAGGTGGAAGATTTGTGCTTCCTTCAGGGCCCCAGGCACAGGCCGCAGGCCGCTCCCCCACGCTGGTCCCGCAGAGGAGCCAGCCCTGGCAGGACCTGTGGGCACCCCTGTCTGCCCAGCCAGAGAAGCTGCTGCTGCCGGCTTCGCCCCTTCCTGGCAGAGCGGGCTTTGTGCTCCAGAAATGCGAGCTCTGACGCTTTAGCTACCGCTGTGCTTGCTTAGGCTTTCCGTGGGGCCGGACAGTTCCTTTCCTCAGCTTTCTTTGGTGTTTGTTTAAAAAAGAAAAGTCCTCAAGGTGGACCTCCCCTAACCCGCACCCCAACAGCTGGGAGTGGCGATGGCTGGCGGCCCCATGGACATCTTGGATGGAAGTTCCGTGGTGGGGACAGATGGCATTGCCTGACACGCTCCTCGGGGGGCCGTGTCAGCCGGGCCAGAGTCCACACACACAGGCTGGGACTGAGCCCAAGGCCCGGTCGCTGTAACCACCACACGGTGATGATTAAAAACTACCCAAGCCCCACCTGCTACCAGAAGGCGTGGAACGACTTGCTCATTTCCCCATAAATGGACACAGGGAGGGCAAGAGGAAGCACTAGGTTACAAAGACAAAGCAAGCAGGCAAGGAGACCCTCCCCAGACCCCGTCTTTGCTTTTTGGAACCAGCATGCTCTAATTCTAACTGCTTATGAGACAGCAAGAAAGGTCTGACTAAACTATGGTCAAGAGCTGAGGAAAATCTATGGAAGCCAACAACATCCGGGCCCTGCGAATGGCTGGCCAAGGGGCACAGGCCTTGGAAACTTGGGAAAGAAGTCATCTGAGTCCAGCTACAGACCAGCTCCCCGCCCAGAGCACTGGGAAGCGGAGGTCAGAATCCGCCAGGACGGTCTCTCAGGGCGGCTCTCCGCAAAGTCACACCCACACCTGCAGGCGACTTCTCAATACTAGACGGAAGTCCAAAGGCTCAGTGTGTTCTTTCTGGACTTCTGGCACTGGGCAATCCAGTGCCAATCCCTTGTTCCCTCGTGCCCGGAGGAGTGCTCTGGGTTTCAACAGCCTCCCCAAAAGGGCGTTTGAATGTCACTGTGTGGCTGCTGATGAAGTCTGTCTGCGCTGAGGGCCGTCCCTAGCATGTCAGCCCAGGTACACAGGAAACTGGGTAAAGTGTTTCCTCCCCTACAGCCCCGCCAGTACTGAGCATGCAGACCAAACCCTATCGGTCTCTTGGACACACAGGGCATGAACAAGCTAAGCAGCCAGTTACCTGCGCGGTTTCGTCGGCTCTGCTACCCATCACTTGGGGGAGCCCTGGAAGCTCTAATAACTTCTGAACTTTTCCAAAGTTCAGTCTAGTTAGAGAATTGAAAAATATTGTTTTTTTGGTGACTCTTAAGCCATGTAATGTACATGGAAGTGTAGGATTTCACCCTGAAGTTTTTCTAGCTGAACAAAGAGATTTACTAGCGCTGGGCCAGGCCAACGACCTCCGGAACCTGCTGCGAGCAGGTGACGTCCTCTAGGGAGACTTCCTAGCGTAGGAAAACCCGCCTCGAGACGCAATGAAATGTCAAGCCCTTTCGGTTTTCCTGACTACATTCTACCCATACAAAATGAAAAAGTCCTTCTTGCAAGTGAAGTTGCACGGAAGCCCCCGCGGCTGCGAGCCGGGCCGGGGCCCTTGGCTGGGAGGGGCCTCCCTGGCCGCAGCGTCCCTCCGGCTGTCCTCTCCCGGGCCAGAGCGTTCTGCTCCCTTCCTGGCACCGTTCAAACCCCACACACATTCGCTGGGTATATCTGACAACGTTCTGAATTCATGATGAAGGATTTGGGGGCTAAAAATGTTTTAAAAAGCAACTGTCCCAGAATGCATTTGGGCTTGGGTCCACAGCTCCTCATACCCGCCGGGCCGGCCAGCCGGTGGCCGGTGGCCGAGGTTGACATCGCCAAGTCTTTTTTTTTTTTTTGGTCCCCTTTAAAACAACAAAGGAAAAAAAAGCAAACCCCCAGCGCCGGCACCCAGCCGCGCGTTTCCGGGTCATGCTGCTATGGAAACGGGCGCACGCATGCGGGCTGAGCTTGCGGTCCAGGCGGCTACTGCGGCTCCATGGGCTCCTCGCGTGGCGGCCGGTGCGTGCGGGCGGCCCCCCAGCTCTCGGCGCAGGGCCCACCTCTCAGGAGAGCGCTTCCTCCTGCGCCCCCGCGGGGGCCGGGGCGGGACCCCCCAGGCTGTCTTCGCTGCTTTGCTTCCTGCTCAGCGAACAGAAAACCCGCGTTACGGCTCCGCGAAGGGACGCCAGGGCCCGAGCTCTCCGCTTCCGGGGGCTTTCGGATGCGCTCTCCTCTTTGTGCCCGCATGAATTCTTCCAGAGGACCACGTGTCCCCTCGGTCAACCGGAGCACCGTTTGCCAAAACCAGCGAGGAACCCGGACTGCGGCACCCTCCGGAGAAGGCGGGGCTCTGCCGTCCGGCGCTCCTCCCCCTGCGGGCTGTGACCCCTTGTCGGGCAGGAAGGTGACACCTGCCATTGGTGTCCCCAGTGAGCTCTGGGGGTGGTAGAGGCACAAGGTGACCTTCAAAACTGTCTGCGGCCCCGCCCCAGCCCAGCCCTGCTCAGGAAGCGCCCTGGGAGGGACGGGAAGCCAGAGGATGAGTCCCTGTGGCCCTGAAGGGCCTCCCAGGTCACCACTTGGTGTGACAGCTGTGGATGGGGCTCAGGAGGTGGGCAGGACACTCTCGGAGGGGCCCAGCCCCTGCCCAGCCTAAGGCAGTCTGTCCTGGTGAGGGAGTGGCCGAGCCTGTCACCTGGCTACTGTCCATGCTTCCCTGTCACTACACAGGGGCAGGGGCATTGCAGAGGGGTGAGGGCTGGGCAGATGCCGGGTCAGGGGCAGCCTCGCCACAGACAGCAGGCCTTGGGGCTGAGCCCCCCGGAACTAACCAAGCTCTCTAGGCTTCTGGACCCAGGCGGCCCCTCTGGGCCACAAGCAGGCAACCCCAGTGTTGCTGGGTGTACAGACCTTGCAAAACACACAACAGACCTGCCCCCAGCGGGGGCCAGCCTGGCTTCACGGCCCTGATGGGGAGTGAAGCACAGACCCCTCCCAGGCCAAGGGAAGAAGAGCCCGCCGGCGGCCTCAGTGACACTCAGGCAGCCTGAAGCCTCGTCATGGGCTACTGGGCTGGGGTGGGGACCGGGCAGCTTCGCAGGCTGCTGAAGCCTGGAGCTGATTGCTACTGCTGGTGGCTTCCCACTCCGCTCTACTCTCAAAAGCACACACAGTTCGCAAATGAGGGCTCCTAGATGACCACATCAGCCTCTGACTCCGAGAAGAATGCATTTCCTTTCCCAAACCAACTCCTGATACAAATGGCTTCCACCTGCTGCATTATTCATTTGTGACAACCAAAAAGTAGGAAGCTGTCCACCAGCAGATAAAAGGATAGACAAGGTGTAGCTTCCCTATACACTGAAATATTACTCAGTCATAAAAAGGAATGAAGCACTGCTTCATGTAGCAGCAGGCTATGGATGAACCTTGAAAACAGGGCCAGGAATATAGCTCAGCTGCACAGCGCCTGCCTGGCAAGCGTGAGGTCATGAGTTCAATTCCCAGTACCAAAAAACAAACAAACAAACACCCAAAACTTGAAAACATGATGCTCAGTGAAAGAAGCCAGGCACACAAGGCCACGCGCTGCTTGGCTCCATTTACAGGCAACGTTCAGAATGGGAAAATCCAGGGAAAACTGCAAGTAGGTTGCTGGGAATGAGGGAGCAGGGCAGAGGCAGCTCAGAGATGCAGGGTGAAACTGCTCTAAAACTAACTGTGGTGTTGGCAGCATGACTCTGTCAACATTAAAAGCCACAGAATTGCACACTAAATGGGTGCACTGTACCATAAGTGAATTACCTCTCCATAGTTAGTGGAGGGGTGCTGGGGATTGAACCCAGGGCCTCATGCATGCTAGGCAAGTGCTCTGTCACTGAGCTATACCACCAGTTCTTGATACAGCTTTTACAATTTTTGTTTAGTTAGTTATTTTGGATTTTGAGGCAAGGTCGCCACATGTAGTTCAGGCTGAGCTGAAACTCAGGGCGATCCTCCTGCCTCATCCTCCCCAGTGCTGGGATTACAAACACGAGGCACTGTGCCCATAACCACCGTATTTAAGAGATGATTGCCTGCAGCTCCCAGCCGTGAGCTCACTTCCTAAACCTGAACAAAGGTGGGTGCTGGGGAGCCCTAGGGAAGAGGCACAGAGCGCACAGGCGCAGAGGACGGGCAGCCCCGAGGCCCACGACCGAGCTCCAGCGCCTCCGACGTGCACTGAGGCTGGGGACCGGGTGGTCTGAAACCCCGGGTGAGTTCACGGGCATTCCGGGTGGAGCGCCATGCACCGCAGCCCAGCCCGCATGCACGGCCGCCACGGGCCCAGCCCCGACACCCTGGTTTGACGGCAGCCGGAGGTGCCGCCACGGCGGGGCCACCCCAGCTCCGCAGCACCCGCCCCCAGCCCCAGCCGAGGCTAGCGCAGGCAGGCAGGCGTTACCTTGGGCTCAGACAGGGGCTCCCACTCCCTGGGTGGTTTTTTGCTGGAATTGCCAGAGGGAGGGAAAAGGGAAGTGAGACAGGACCCTGGGCTCTGTGGGGTGCCCACCCCTCCCGAGGCCGGCAGACCCCAACTCCTGCTTCGGATCCATGCCCGGAGGCCCCTCTCCTAGCGCGGCTCAAGTCCCCGGTGCCTGGGCTTCCGGACCAAAGCCGGCCCCAAGTCCGATACATGAGGCGCTGGGGGAGCCTGAGCCCAGGGAGCACCGCTTCTGATTCCCGGGTGCCAGGAAGGCCTGGGACACTCACGTGAGCAGGTTCCCGGGGGCCGACAGCGAGCGCTCCTCCCGCCGGCTGCACTCGAATGGGTTCCCGAAGGAGCGCTTCCGGATCATGGTCTTCACCAGGATCTGCGGGCCAGATGGCAGCGGGCGGTGACTGCGGGCCTGGGGTGCCCCATCTTCTACCTCCGCCCACCAGCACCCAGGGCCCGATAGGGAAGTGTGCGGGCAGCGCCTCCTGACATCCCGAGGGTCTGACATGCAAGGCCTCACCTCACCAAGGCCCAGCCTACCCAAACCCCCGGCCCGGGCCCCAGGACGGCCGGCCTGCAAGTCCCTGGCCACACCTGTCCCGTGTGAGCCGTTCCTGTTCCTACACGCACCCTCCGGCGGCCACCTGTCTGTCTTTAAGGCTCGGCCCCTCCTCTCAGTGAAAGCCACCGAGGCCACTCCACCCAAAGAGGAGCAAATCTCTGCTTCCCCATGGTTCTTGGGCTGGAGGCTGCTTTTTTTTATGGCACTGAGGATTGAGCTCACAGCCTCGCACCTACCAGACAGGCGCTTAAGCCACTGAGCCAAACTGCCGGTCCTAGATTTTTTTGAGGCAGGGTCACACTGTGTAGCTCAGGGTGGCCTTGCCCTCGCGCGTTGTAGCCCAAGCCGGCTTCGAAGCTCCTCCTACCTCAGCCTGCCAAGTGCTGGGATTAAAGGCATGTGCCACCACGCCTAGCTCTGGAGGCTGCTTTTTAAAACTGAGATAAAACTCGCATCCCACAAATTTACCCTTGTAGGGTACAGTCACCCCTTGGTAGAGAGGAGAGATTGCTTTCCACAGCGCTCTGTGGCTACCGAACCCTGACACAGAATAACCCAGCGTTCCCTGTTACCTCCGATGGCCTACACTGTGCAGCTGGGGCCCAGGGCAGAGAGAAGTCTGCACATGTTCCACAGAGGTGCAATTCTCTTCTCTCCAGGCTTTTTCCCATCTGCAGTTGATTGAATGCACAGATGTGGAACTCAAAATATGGACGGCCATCGTGTACAATTCAGTGTTTTGCGGAGCATCCACCGTTACGTAATTTCAGAACATTGTACACCAGCCCCGAAAGGGACCTCAGACCTGGTAGCAGTCACTGCCACCCCCCTCCCCTGCTCCCTGGGAGCGGTAATCTTCCTGCTGGCAGAGATTTACCACATCTGGACATTTCCTACAAATGGAGCCCACAGTATGTGGCCTCCCGTGCCTGGCTTCTTCCAGCTCCCCTCGTGTCTCCGAGTTGTCCGTGGGGTAGGACATGCAGCACGTCCTCCGTGGCCACGGCCCAGTAATATCTCTCTGCACAGCTGGGCCACGCTGTGCCCGGCCACCCTCTGCTGGCAGACATTTGCTGGTTTCCAGTGGTCGGGAGAGGTGAATACCGCTGCCATAAACATTCACACGCACATTTTCTACCCAAAATGATTTCATTTCTCCTGCGTGTATACTAGGAGCGGAATTTCAGGATCTTATGCTATCTCTACAGATCCCGTTCTAAGGAGCCACCAGACTGCTCCCTGAGACATCAGACACCTCCCCAGCAGCATAAGGGTGACCTTATGGCCCCCAAAGCCTCAGACTGGCCCAGGCAGAGCTTTCTCAGGGGTGCTGGATCTAGAGTGTGTGGCACTGGGATCAGTCCCTGGTGCGATGCTAGGGTCCAGGGTGCTGGGGTGGAGGGTGTGAGGGCCACCTGCCCTGAGCGGCCGGGGAAGGCATGAGGGACAGAAAGAGCTGTGGTGACCCTCGTTGCTCTGCTGCCCTCTGCCTGCCATGGATTTACTGATCCCAGACTGAAACTGTCGGAGACAACTTGAGCGGGTCCCCTTGAATGCAGAACAATTGCTGCAACTTTGATTATATCGAGACTTATTTCCTTATATTGATATATACAGAGCTGACTATGGTATTTCCTTCTCTCTTCAGTTGGCTCTAAGCATTGCAAATAAGGTTAGCTGAGGTACTGGTATGTAATCTCCAAAGCCATCCGACAGTGTCCTGTTAACTCCCATAGTGATCTCTGTAAAATATACAGGCACAGTGGGATGGCAGAGCTAGCAAGCTCCAGGAATGTCGACTGCATATGAGCCTCGAGAAAGAGGCTATGAGTCCCCAGGGCATAAAAGTTTACATATCAGAAGCAGGTACTGGTATGTAGTCTTTAAAGCCATCAGACAGTGTCCTGTTTCCTCCCAAAGTGACCTTTGTAAGATGTACAAAGCACAGCGGGATGGCAGAGCCAGTGAGCTCCAGGAATGTTGGCTGGGGATGAGCCTCGAGAAAGAGGCTATGAGTTCCCAGGGCATAAAGTTTGCACATCAGAAACTGAAGCAGCAGCCTCCTAAAACAATCCACTTGCTATCCTGATTGGGCCACGCAAATTGATCCCCTTGCATATCTTCATCTGCATTTTGCAGAGCTACCTTTCTCACTACCTTGCCAGCCGGCTCAAGTTACTCACGTAGTTCCCGCCACCCTCACTGTCACTCATCCTCAAGCCACCCCCTTGCTTCACTAGTTGATAAATTCTGGGAGAGGCCTAGGATCAAGGCCTTTGTCCGCATATCCTCATGAGGATTGGACCCAGGACCCCTTGGCTGCCCTTAACCTTGAATATGTCTCAGAGTCTTTACTCTCGCCGTGGGTTGCATTGGGGGTGGCAGATTGGAATTAACTTGCCAGGATTCCAATAACGTCTCAGTGGATTTATAAATATAACTCCTTGGATTGTGAGGAAAACTAGAGACAGGATTTCAGTACTTAGATTACCATACTCAATATTTGGGATTACAATAGAAACCTCCGCACACTGTGAGCTAAGTGAACTTTTCCTCCCTTAGCTTTGCCGTTGGGGGTTTTGTCTCAGCAATGAGAAGAGTAACTAAGACACGCAGTGATTTCTCAGGGGGCTGCGTTTCACTTGGGAGGTGGGAAAACATCAGAGGGTGCTGAGCATAGTGCAAGGGCTGGCATGGGATGAGTGTGAGGCTGAGTTTCTAGAAGGTTCCTCCAAATCTGAGAGGCACCAGGACCTGGCCTTCCCCACTGGCCAGAGCAGAAACCTTCCAAGGCCCTGCTTCTCCCACTCTCGATGGCCGGCTGGGCGTGGCTGGGAAGCGAGCCTGAGGCCCTTGCCCCCATCCACCGTCGGCCTCTGCTCAGAGTCCCGCCGCTGCCTTTCCCTCCCCCAACCTGTTCCTCGCCCTTCTGAGACTCAGTCTGATTCCCTCACCCACAGGACTCTGGGACTCAGCTACTGCCAGCCAGGGAGCCCTGGAAAGTTCTGGAGCGAAGGAGGAAACTACCACAGCCCTGCATTCTGTGAAGAAGTATCAGAGAAGCAGCCCTCACTGGGAAGTCAGTGCATGAAACCCCTCAAGGAGGCAGTGTGCTCTGTCTGAAGACAGTGAGGGTTTCTAATTTTGTTTAAGGGTTTACTGCTAAGAAAAACAAATATTTAAAAAGCACAAATCCACCCAAATGTCCAGTAACTGAAGAGTAGATAAAATGAGGCCTATCCATACGATGGAATAGTACTCAGCCATAAAAAGGAATGGAGTGCTACATGATAAGCCTTAAAAACATCACGCTAAGTGAAAGAGGTCAGACACAAAGGCCACACAGTTGTGTGCTTCTGCTAGAGAAAGGAGGAAGGGGAAGTGCTCGCTCATGAGTAAGAGGCGGTTTTTAGCTTCTACCTTTCCTTTCTTCTTTTTGTTCTTTTCGTGTGTGTGTATGCTACTGATTAAACCCAGTTGTTGCACTGAGCTACAACCTCAGCCCATTTTTTGAGGCAGGGTCTTGCTGAGTCACTAAGTTGCCCAGACTTGCAATCCTCCTGCTTCAGCCTCCTAGGATTTACAGGCATGGGCCATTGCACCCAACAAGGGGTTTCTCGCGAGGTGAGAAAAATGAGAACCATCAAGGTGATAACTGCGTAAAACCACGAAGTCCTAAATACCGCGAGGTTCACTGAAATGGCTCATTCCATGTAGCCTGCACTCTCCCGCTATAAAAAGAGGAAAAGTACCACTTGGAGACTGAAGGCTGCACTGCCAGCAAGGCTAACACCGCAGCAGCCAGCCCTCAGCTGGCAGACGCCCAGTGGGTCCCGTGTCACGTCCGCCCTGCCCGCTGGAGACACCTGGTCCCCCTCCTCTGGTCTGTCTCGATCCTGGCACAGGATGGGCCTCAGCCAGCACTGGCTGCAGACAAAGCTACTGAGCCCACCGAGGGGGCCGGACCTCGTCAGCCCCGACGGGGACTGCGGCCCGGCACCTGCCTGGCCCTCCCTGCCCCAGCCGCACTGTGTGACCACCCCACGGAAACTTCCTCTGCTCTGGCTCCCTCCCCCTGCCTTGCCTGCCTCAGTGGTCCTGAATTTCTGGAAGCTTCTGCTGGCCTAGCTCCCTCCCACCGCAGGACACTGCCTGTGCTGTCCCCGGCTGGCCCACCGCCACCCCCAGTGCACAGGGCCTTATGCCAGGAAGCCACCCCGAACACACGCCTGCCCGAGTCACCACTGTGCTCAGTGTTCCAACATGACAAAGGCCATTCTGCTTGCCCAGGAAACTGCAGGGGAGGGACTGAGTCGGAGTGACCAGAGGTGGGCGCAGAGCCCGACACCTGTGCCACCCCACACGGGCACAGGACGGGGCAGGGGCGACTGTCATAGTGAGGGTCACACAGAGGCCCCGAGGGGAGGAAGAGGCCCGGGTCAGTGCCCGCCCTGGGGCTTGGGTTCGGGAAGAGAGAAGAGTGTGTGAAGCAGGAGTAGCAGCACAAAGCGGGAAGAGAAGGAGCCAGCGCCCGGGCTCCCCAACCCCCTGGAGGCCGGCCGCTGTCTTTGCGGGCTCTCTTGGGCACCCCGGAGCCCAGTGCCCACCTGCCTGCCCCCACAGCTGGCACTGGCCAAACGCAACGCAGGTCTTAAAGGCGGCCGTGGGGGACAGCAGCCTGGACCCCGATCCCCGGGTTCCCTCCTGGAGCCAGGCACCCTCTAGGCCAAGCCCACGGTCTCCAAGGTCAGGCCCGATTCTCCATATTCTGGTTCCTTCTTCCTGGACCAGGACTCAAGTTCAAGGCCAAGTGGGTGTCCCAGTGGCTACCGAGGCAAATGTTGCTGTCAGGCATCGGGAGAAACCTGCCTTGTGTCAGGTGGGAGCCCTGCCCAGCCCCGCTGAGCGCCCCTGCAGCAGACGTGACAAGTGCCATCTGCTTGGGGACGAAGATCCAGGTGCCTGGAAGGCTCAGCTCAGCCGTCCCTGCCTCCCACCCGGTCTTCCCCATCCTGGGTGCTCTTCCCAGACCTGCCCTGGAAGCAGGGGTCCCAGAAGGGGCAGCACACTCCTCGAGGGGGACCCCTCTCTAGGGACAAGCGGCAGACACCTGAGCCGTGACTGAGGCCCAGGGCCAGTGGCCGTCTCCTGATGCTCAGGCCATGTGCTCTGTCTGTCCTCGCTGGGCCTGAGCGGGGCGCTGTCTGTCCCTGCTCTCGGTCAGTGTCATCCCACCTTACCACGGTTGCCAGGCTGGGAATGTGTTTGACTGAATTCTCGACCTCCTCTTCGGTCACCTCGACCAGTGTGCAGTTCTCGTCCTCTGACGGCAATGGCTCGGCCCCGTGCCTCGTGACCCAGGGGTGCAGCTTCAACGAACGACAGGAGGGGTGAGGGGCAGGCACGCTGGTTCCCAGGGGCATGCAGGGGAGCTGGCGGCCAGCAGGGCAGGGGTGGTGGAGGGAGGTGTGGAGAAGCCAGAGGACAGAACGGCAGCAGCGAAAGGGTGAGACGAGCGCGGGCCCAGTCCTCCACTGGCCCGGGTCTTGGCAGAAGTGACCAGAATTTGGCATCAGCCTTGCCCGGCTGTCCACAGGGCACCCATCACCCCTCAGCAGCTCTTCCTGACACCCAGAAGCCTCAGCTCAAAGCAGGTGCCGTTCTCCCCATGTCAGACAGGACATAGCAGCCCAGGGACTCAGTGAGACCAGCAGGAAGGAGGCGATCTGGAGAGGACCCAGGCCAGCACCTCCCCGCTTCCCTGGTCTAGGTCCCCGTCTCGGGGGACTCCCTTCCAGTGCCTAGGAGGACCCTGACACCTCTTGAGATTCATTAGGGGGTCATGTATGTGCGTGTGGCCTTGGGGACAGGGGTCTCTCCAAAAACTGCTTCCTGCAGCAGGGCGGCCTCCAGCCGTGGGGGCTGGAGGGCTGAGCCACCTCCTGCGCTCACTGCGGTTTCCTCGGGGCCCACACTTCAGACAGTCGGGTCAAGGGAAGGACTCCGCTCCCCCATGCCAGGAGATGCAATCCCGAATCCCCTTCCCCACCCCCACCCCGTCAGCCCCAGCAGTCCAGGTCCCCCGGGACAGGGAGCGTGGCGGTGTGTGCCATACATGGACTGGGGCAGGGCTTGAACCAAACAATCCCAGCACAGGATGCAGGCGAACCCCAGGCTCAGCCTCTGTGGCCAACAGCAGCCCCCACGTACCTTGATTTCTGGCACCACAATCCTTGACTCGGGGTTCTTGTCCAGCATACGGGTGATCAGGTCTTTCAAGTCCTCGGCGATGTCAGGCCTGGGGGAAGGAGACACCGCCTGAGTGGGAGACAGGATGCTGGGCCTGCGCGGCCGGCGAGGGCGCGTGGACTCACTGGTCTGGGAACTCCAGGGCCTGACTCTTGATCTTGCTGTGCAGGCACATGATCCGCTCGTCCATGAACGGGCACTGGGAAGACAGAAGAGCGGTGGCCACGGCTGCCACGCCGCAGGCCACCATGCCACACCACTCCACATGGGTTCCCGCGGAGATGCTGACGACCCTACCCCCATCCGAGGAGGGAGCAGGACTCATCCCTCAAAGTGCCAAAAGGACCAGGAAGGTTCCAGAAGGGCTGAAAAACTTCCCAATGATGACACCATAAGTTGCAATTCACAGAAAAGCAAATACCCTTCTCCACCCACCTGCCAGGGACCAACAAAAACACCAAGATTGCCGCTGCAGGTCTTGCAGAAGGGGCAGTTACGCTGAGGGCTCCACACAGTGGCTTTCTGTCACCAAGGTGTCCGGCCGGCCCTCCCCCGG
>RJWM01010449.1:0-12500 GCA_004363535.1 Dasyprocta punctata | reverse complement strand
TGGCCTTGAACTCACTATGGAGCCCAGGCTGGCCTCAAACTCAAGGCAATGCTCCTGCCTCAGCCTTTAAACTGCTCAGACTACAGGTGTGCACCACCACACCTGGCCTCATCAGACCTGTTTTCAGGTAAAAATATTATATATACATATGTACATTTCCAAAGGAAGTACAATACAATGTGGAACTTACAAATGAGTAAGTACTATCTGCCAACATTAACCCAGGAGGCCACCTAGGAGTCAGGATACCCCACCCTCTTACCTGGCCAAAGACAAAGCAGTACAGTGTCACACCCATAGCCCAGACATCTAAGGCCTGCAGGAAAAAGAGAGCTTACTTAGCATGACAGGCAGGGGCAGGGAAGGGCACTGCCAGCCTTCCTCTGGGACCTCTTCTTGACTCCCAAGCCATGCAGTTGGGGTAGGGCTGCTCCTGTCCCCTAGCCTTCTTGGTGGGCACGTAATCTAGGCCTGGCCAAGAACAGCACCATTTTCCCCAGCCATGGGGATTGGTCCCAGGATGGGCACATGACCATGCTAGGCCAATCACAGCCAACACAATCAGCCCTAGGGTTTTTGGTGCTGCTATTCAGAGAGGGGCCACTCATGCTTAGCGAGGTTGTCTGTGAACAAAGAACGACCTGGAGGTGCTGGTGACTGGCTACCATCTAAGGAAACGGTTCAGGAAAACAGCTGAAGATGGGGGGATGGACAGTGGGAGACCCACATCCCTGTTTGGGTCCACATATCTGGCCACACCGGAAACCAAACACACCCACTGCCCAGCTACTGGACCCAGTGGATTTTCTGTTTTTTGATAGGGTTTTTGCTGCCCTAACACAGGCAGAACCCGGCAGCTCCTTGGGTCCAAACCCACCTTCCCAGAGAAGATCCTGCGGGTCTCCGAGAGCGACTCGGGCGCCATGAAGGCGGGCGTGCCCACGGTGTTGGAGAGGAGGGCGTCGCTGCCCTTGAACTCATTGCTGACGCCGAAGTCGGCAATCTTGACGTGGCCATCGTCTCCCACCAGCAGGTTGGAAGGCTTGATGTCTCGGTGGATGATCTTCTGGAAGTGCACTGCGGTGGAGCGCCAGTGGGAGACAGGGCGGGGAGATGCCTGAGGTACCCCGTGGAGCAGGCGCCCCAGGCAACTGGTCCCCTCCCGCCTGGCCCCTGCTCCAGCCCCGCCTCCCACACCTGCTGGGCACTGCTCATTTGGGAGTTCACCCCAGCCCCAAAACAGCAATGGCCTGCAGTACTTTTCCTGCCACGGCTAGGTCACACAGGACAGTGCGCAGGAAGTCTTTACTGAGCTGCACTCCAGCTAGGAGCCTGCGGCTGTCAAACCCGGTTTTGTTTACCAACAGCCAGCACTCATCTTGCCCAGCCAACCAAGTGCTCAGGAGAGGGGTACCGCGATGTGACCCACAAACAGGACCCGAGCGCTGCCCATCTGGCTGTCAGCCAAGGGCAAAGGGCGATATGGCGCTTGGGAAGCCCCAGCTGTGTGTCAGGGCAATGACAATGAAGAGGTGGCATTGGTACTGGGGACGGCGGCTTGAGTCGTCGGGCGCCGTCAGCCTAGTCCTGTGTGAAGCGTCTCACATTCGTCCCCTGAAGCCCCACGTTGATCCCACGGGAGAGAGCAGGAAGCCAAGGCTGGAGGAGGTCCATGGGGTCCCCAGCAAGTGGGGGCCCCTGCGGCACCCGGTTCCCACTGTGCTACTGCCCCTCATTCCTCTGCGGCAGGAGGCAGATTCCCCTTTGCCGAGGGCACCTCCTCCAGCTCTGTTTCCCTGGTTTGACCCCGGCTCCGACGCGGAGAGCCCCACTTACGGTACTCGATGCCTTTGATCAGATCCTGGAAGTAGAAGCGGGCCTGGTCCTCGGAGAGCGGCTTGAGGGTGGGCACTTCCATCACAGGCCTGCAAGGGACGCTGCGTGAGGCCCGGGCCTCTGCCCACGCGGCCCGTGGCACCCTCCCTGCCCGGCGTCACACTTACCCCTGGTTGACCAGTTCGAACACTGCAGGGAGAGAGGGGAAGCGGTTACACCAGGAAGCTGCAAAGCCTTCTCCTCCCATCCTGCCCAGCTCAGCCACCTGGAGAAACCAAGCAGCCCGCAAACGACTGTGGCCCACGAACCAGGGACACCCAAGGCTCTCAGTGCCAAGTCCCCTTTGGGGCGAAGGTCCAGAGATCACAGACCTCGGCTGGGCTGTGCCTCGAGGGCTCAGAATGGCCCAGGACCCCGCAGCGTGGGAGACGAGGCAGAGGGGCAGCCAGCCAGCGGGGCTGGCCCTCACTCCCTAACTAAACTAGGTCCCCAGTCACCCGCACCTCGGCACCATGTTCCCGACCTAGGCCAGAGCTGCGCCGGCCCTCTGTGGCCTCCCCTGCCTTGGTTACTCTCATCTTGACTGCGAGTTTCAGGAATGCCCGCGCTTGCCACTTCCTCCCACCTGCCAGCCACCTCCAGCCAGCCGGCGCAGGTGAGCCAGCCCGGGAAGCCTGGGCCTGTTCGGATACTCTTGGATTGAGTGTGGGTGAGAATATTTTTTTCTGCCATTGAGCTACATCTCCACTTTATTCATCTGTTTGTTTTTAAGGCTGGGTCTCATTAAATTGCTAAATTGCCCAGGCAGGGCTGGAACACGCAATCCTCCTGCCTCAGCCTCCCAGAGTGCTGGGATCACGGGCATCCACAACACCAGCTGAGTGGTTTAGACTCTAGAAATGCAATTTTCTTCCCGGTGAGGGTCAGGCCTACGGTTCAAGCCCCTTCCTGATATCTGCTACCTCACCTGTGTGTTGTCAGCACGCCCGGCCGTGGCTACGAAGTGATGGATAAGCACAAAGGGCCCCAGCTGGCCAGGATCATGGGTGCACCCACCCCAGGGAGGGAGACACCGGCCAGGGAAGTTCTTCCCCGAGCTTCAGCCACTCCTGGGGCCAACACCCGCAGTGGCTCCCATCTGGCTCCAAGTCAGAGCCAAATTCTGCCAGGGTGCCAAATGTCCTCTGCCACCAGGTCCCCCCTCCTGCCCAAGTGTCACCTCAGTGAGACATCCTGTCTACCCACCCCAGTGCTTGCTGTCGCAGGCTCCACCGGAGGTCACCTGAGTTCCCAGGACAACTGTCACACGCAGAGCCTCAGTGGTGACCCTGAGACAGGCGCTCGACATCAGACAAGCAGCCCCCATGGGGCCAGCCCATGGCCTTGGGGCCGAGAGCCAGGGCAGCAGGGCTGCGGAGCCAGGCCGACGTGATCCCGGCACACAGCTTCTGCCTGCTCTGTGCACACCCTGACTGTATTTATGCACCATGGAATCCACGAAGGTTTTTACTTTCTTCAAACTGACTCGATTTCTAATGTTTTTTGTGGGTTTTTTTATGGTAGTGGGGATTGAACCTAGGGCCTCACATACTATGCCAGGGTTTTACCACTGAGCTACATTCCCCACTCTTTTTTTAAAATTTTGAGACCAGCTGTCTCTCGAAAAGTTGCCCAGGTTGAGCTTCGACCTTTGATCCACCTGCCTCAGCCTCCCAAGTAGCCAAAATTTCGAGTGTGCACCACCACACCTGGCTTACAATTTCTAATTCTTTTTTTTTTTTTTTTTTTTTTTTTTGTGGCACCGGGGATCGAACTTACAGCCTCGCACCTGCCAGACAGGTGCTTAAGCCACTGAGCCAAACTCCTGGCCCTAGTTTTTTGAGGCAGGGTCGCACTACGTAGCTCAGGCTGGCCTTGCACTCGTGTTGTAGCCCAAGCTGATTTGGAACTCACAATGCTCCACCTACCTCAGCCTCCCGAGTGCTAGGATTAAAGGCATGCGCCACCACGCCCGGCCAATTTCTAAATCTTTAGCCTCATCATAGGTAATGACAGATATGAAATGATGAGTTCAGATACTGGTTGTAGTTTTTCCTATACAATGTTAAATACAAAAAAAATTTTCTAAAATGTTTTCCATTAGCACTCCATAATATATCTCACATACTTAGGGTGCTAGCAGCGGCATTTGAGAAATACTGAGATAGCACGCTGTCCACAATTTCATTAATCTTCCTCGCATAATTTTGTCATAAATTCCTAATTTTTATTTGTGATTAGTTACTTATTTTAATTAATTTTGTAGTGCTGGGAATTAAACCAAGGGCCTCGCACATGCTAGGAAAGCATGCTACAATTGAGTTGCAGTCCCTGTCCTTCTCCTAATTATTTAAAGTAATATAGCTAGCTGGGCATGGTGGTACCCACACGTAATCCCAGCACTGGGGAGGCTGAGGCAGGAGGATCGTTGTGTGTTCGAGACCAGCCTAGGCTACAAAGTGAGTTAAAGGCCAGCCTGAACTACATAGTGAGATCCTGTCTCAAAAAATAGAGCTGGGGATTTAGCTTAGTGGCCTAAGCACCTGCCTGACAGGCGCAACGTTGTGAGTTCGATCCCCAGTACCAAAAAAAAGAGAGAGAAAAAAGAGGATCACTGTAAGTTTGAGGCCAGCCTGGGCTACATAGTGAGTTCAAAGCCAGTCTCTACTACATTTGGATTCAAAAAACAAAAAAACTAAAAGAAAACTAAGAAAGTATAAAACTCAGATGTGGACTGTATCAGGTGCTCTTAAGAAACTGACAGTAACATTTTTTAGTAAGATTATGCTATTGAGCTCATGAAGGAGAATGCACTTATTATGGGATGCCCACTGCAGCACTGAGAAGGTTGAACTCTCCAGATAGCTGCTATTTTAATTTCAAATGTTTTGGCAAAACCAAGAAACAGGTGGACAGTAGCTAGAGAGATAAAACCAGAAGTCGCCACGCAGGTTGGGGCGGTGCAGGGCATCGCTGCACTGTTGTCGCCCTTGCTGCGGACTCCGCATGCTCACGCTAAAAGCCTGGAGAGGACGGGTGGAAGCGCACAGCCAAGGTGTCCTCAGCGGCAACAGCGTCCTTGGACCAGGGCAGCAGCTCCAGCAGGGAGCGGAGCCGCAGAGCACTCTCCGTGTGGGCGGCGGGGCACCCTGCATCTCCTGGGTGCCCATCCTGGCATCCTCTGTGGCAGCTCTCGGCACTCAGGCTCTGAGCACCACCCGAGCAGATGTCCAGGACACGATGGTGGCACTGTCTCGTGTCCTCTGCAGTGCTTAGAACAAGGTCTCAAGGGACACACTTGAGTCTCCTCTTTCCACATGCAGCCCCCAGGCCCTCCTGCCCTCCCTAAACCCCTTCCTCGGTGCCAGCCACATGCTGCTCAAACATGCTAAGCTCTAGCGGACCTCAGGGCCTTTGCATTGCTCTTCCCTTCCCCAGATGGGCCAGGGCTGTGTCCTTCACATTCAGGCACCGAACTGTCCCCTCTGTCTGAAGCAGTCTCCCCCCACCACCCTCTCACATTGCCCTTGTGTAATCTTGGCAAAGCTCTTCAAATTCTCTGGTTTAGTTGTCAACACTGACTTTCCTCTTTTTTTTTTTTTTTTTTTTTGAGGCAGAGTCTCCCTATGTAGTGCAGGCTGGCCTTGAACTCGCTTATGTAGCCCTGGCTGGCCTCAAACTCAGAGATCTTCCTGCTTCAACCTCCTGAGTGCTGAGATTACAGGCACTCACGACCACACCCAGCCGACTCTCCGTATGAAAACGACACCTTCCTAACAACAGGGTTCTCTCTTCCTCATTCTCCACACATCCTTGGCCCCTAAGATGGCATTCAGTTTGGAGCAGGTGCAGCACGCACAGGGACAAGGAGACCAGAGTTTAAATCCCAGCAAGAAGTGCCTCCCACCTCCTGCTCTCCACCCAGGGCCACGGCCTCGCGGCCTTCTTCGGGGCTTGCTCTGCTGGATCCGATAAGGGGAGCTGTGGGTAGTGGGGTGTGCCGGGACCCAGATAGAGAGGAGAGGGCGCTCTTACCCATGTATAGGTGGTCTTCATTGGGGTCGTCCAGGACCTGACGGCATGGCCACCCAGAGCAGCCGGGGAGGCGCAGGGGAGAGAAGAGGGGGCAGTGTGAGAGGCGCGGGCCCAGGGAGCCCACAGGGCGGCCCCTTCCCGCCCGCTTCCTGCCCGCGATGGCGGCAAGGAGCAATGTGGGTGCCCAGGGCAGCCACCGAGAGCCCTGTGCCCCAGGCCCCGTCTGCCACACACGGGGATGCTTGTGCTGCTCCTTCCTCTACAAGGCCCTTCCTTGTGTCCCCAGCCAGGGGACAGCCAGGACCACCTGGATGCCACATCCCCGAGGGCCCCTCCGCGCCCTCTCTGCGCTCCACGTGCACACTGCGGAGTCCTCATCACCCCGTCCAGGCGGGTGGCAAATGGGGCCCCTCTGCTGTCCCCAAGACGCTGCTATGAAGTCCACTAGGTGACGCTGTGGTCACTTCATTTGATGTTCTATTTCTCTGTTAGGTTTCTGAGACACGGCCTCTCTCACCAGCTCGGGCTGGCCTCAAACCCACTGCGATCCTGCTGGGGATGGTGCCTCCCGAACGCCTGGCTCCGCCAACAATCCCTACATTTCTCAGGGTTGTATTATATTCCAGTGTGCTACACAGGAGGAATCATAACCCACAGCAGCAAGAGCACTTTGAGTTCTTGGGTAATTTTCACGAGCACAGAGCGGTAAGAGCTGCTGACCCAGGGCAGGGGTTGGCTGCACGTTTCTGTAAATAGAGTATCACTGGGATGCAGCCCCGGCCACTTGTTTCCATAACCTGTGTGGCTGCTTTTGCCCCTCAACTACCCACAGATGAGGCAGAAAGGGGTGAGGGGCACGCCTCAGTGGCCCCTGGCCTTGGTGTCCCCATCTGTACAGGGGGACACACCCACAAGGTGAGCAGTAAGCGGTCTAATGCAGGGTGACCAGTGGGACACAGCAGTGGCCGGGGACCGGCAGCAGCCCCTGGCCAGAGCGACAGAGGCCCAGGCTCACCTCCACCAGCTTCACCACGTTGGGGTGGTCCAGCTTCTTGAGGATGGCGATTTCCTGGTACACCTGCTCAATGGGGCCCCGGGGCTGCATGCAGCCCCCCGGCGCTGGACGCGTGCCCCGGGGCGGAGGGCGACCTGGAGGAGACGGGGGTCCGGGGTCAGGGCAGCACAGTGAGATGGCAAAAGGGAAGGCACTGGGCAGGGCTGGGGCGGGTGACGGCGCCGGGGCCTGGGACAGCCCAGTCTTCACCTGACCACGCCACTGCCGGAATTCAGTGAAGTGGGAGCCCTGCCCCCTTCTCAGCCCGCTCAGTTCCTTGCCTCCTGTCACGTGCTCCAGTCCAAGGGGACAGGTAGTTGTTAAGGAGCGGGCAGTGGTGCAGCACACCTGTCAATGCCAGGAACCCCAGCACCCATGGGAGGCTGAGGCAGGAGGATTGCAAATTCTAGCCCAGTGTGGGCAACTTAACAAGACCCTGTCTCAAAACAAAACAAAAACCATATAAAAGAGCACCAGGTGAAAACTGCTTGTTGTGAGAAGGCCCTGGGTTCAAGCCCCAGTACCAAAAAACAAAAACAGCCAGGCATGGTGGCGCATGCCTTTAATCTCAGCACTCGGGAGGCTGAGGTAGGAGGAACATTGTGAGTTTGAGGCCAGCTTGGGCTACAACGCGACCGCAAGGCCAGTCTGAGCTACATAGTGCGACCCTGCCTCAAAAAACTAGGGCGGCAAGTTTGGCTCAGTGGCTTAAGCACCTGCTTGGCAGGCACAAGGTTGTGAGTTCAATCCCTGATGCCGCAAAACAATAAACAAATAAACAAAAACAATAACAAAAAAACACAACCTGGTAAGTCAATTAACAGCACCATGAAGATATTACCTGCTCAGAGTTCCAACAAGCAGGCTAACCCAGGCTTCCAGGATAAGGAGGCTTACATTTTCTCTCAACTGCTCCTTTTTGCCCAAGCCAACACTTTGCCCAATATTGCTGACAGGGGACTTACGTTGGGGCAGCCTCTGCCGTGCCCACCTGCAGGTCTAGCTTTTCACCTTTTCGTGGCTGAGTAATATTCTAGTGGGTGCACGCACATAAATGTTGGGTTGTTTCCACTTTCTGATCATTGTGAATAGAGCTGCTATAAACTCATGTCCTATTTTGTGTGGACATACATAAGAGGTGATCAAAATATACGGTGACTATTTTTTACAAAATTACAGTAAAAGACACACTGCTATTAATCCCCCTCAAAATACTGGTACTCTCCCTCACTTCAAACCCACGCATCCCACCGTTCTTCCCGCTTTCTGAAACAGCTCTAGAAATCCTGTTTCACGTCTCTATGAAATGCAATAAGGAACAGTGGACGCTGCCGCCGGTGGCCCACGGCAGAAAGGCAGGCCTGTGCCAAGTCCTCGGCCACCTCATTCACCAGACCTGGCACCACGCGACTTCCGGTTCATGAAGGGTCAGCGCTGTGAACTGATTCAGGAGGCCGTCGCGATGGCACGACCAGAGCCGCTTGGGAAAGAGGCCTGCAGGGCTGCGGCCGGGAGGGCAGGGGCGATGGGATGCGCGTGTTCTCTCTCGCCAGTCGGTGCCCTTGCTCGTCACTTTCACTTTTTCAAATAAATTTTGTCACCATTAAAAAAAATCAAGGATGAATATTTTGAGAGGGCTTAATGGCAAGGCATCTTTTACTATGACAGTTGAACTCACTATGTAGTCCAGGCTGGCCTCAAAAGCACAGCGATCCTCCTGTCTCAGCCTCCCCCGTGAGTGTTGGCATTATAGGTGTGTACCATGCCTGGTAATAAATACTCTTATTAAAGAAAACTGAATATACAATCTCTGTGGGAGGGGCTGCCTGGAGCGGGGTTTCCCGGGCACGCTCTGCAGGGTGGCACGGCAGGCCCCGCCCAGTGCTGCGCGCCCCACACTCACGCGGGAAGCCGGCCTGCCGGATCAGCTTCTTCTTGGACAGCACCTTCATGGCCTGCGGAAGACAAAACCCACATCCGGTCAGAGTTGGGAGGGGGCAGGACTCGAGAGGGGCCCCGCCCCGAGGCCTGGCCAGGTCTGGGCACCCTGAGCCTCAGGACAGCTCCTGGCCGTGTGGAGCCCGCAGGAGTCGCCCCCCAGGACGTTTCCGGGGTTCCCAGTCAAAACCTCAGCGGGGACACCAAGAGCCTTTGATGAGTGGGCTGGAGTGATGGGCGAAGGCGGGGATGACTGGCCGCGTCTCCGGTGGGGAAACTGAGGCCCAGCTGGTGTACACCTGGGGACACACCACTTGCCCAAGGCCATACCCCGGGAGCGTGGAAGAAGTCAGGCTTTGAGCCTGCACCAGGCTGACTGCAGCCCCGCGGCCCCGCTGCCGAGAGACCCCCACCCGACCTCCCCACCGAGGGGGGCGCTGCTTCCTCCCTGGGGGGCTCCGGGTGAAAGAGGCCACGGAAGCTGAGGGCCAGAAGGGGCCGGGCCGCGGCCGGACACTCACGTAGTAAGTGTTGTCGTTTTCATTGTAGGCCAGCTTGACCACCCCGTAGGAGCCCTGGATGGAGAGAGACGCCCATGACACACGGACCCCAAGTGAGGCTCTGGAGGCGGGGACCCCGCAGCAGAGCCCGCCAAACCACAGCCCCCGACTACTCTGCTGCGGAGTGTCTGCAAAGCTCGAATTAGTTGCCAACATTTAAAGAGAAGGATCTGACGCAAAACTCCGTATTTTCAGCTTCTTTTGGAAAAAATAAAAAATCAGAGGATCTAGCTACAGGGAGACCTCATTTCCAACTATTTACAGTTCACAGAGGCCTGGCTCCCGCCCCGCTCACACCTGGAACCTCACCCGCCTCCTCCTCCTCAGCTGCCTTCCACCCGGGACGGTGCCCTCTTACACCGCGCACTCCCTGGCTTTCTTATTTTTATTTTTTTGGTTCTCTGAGACAGGGTCTTGCTCTGTAGCTCACGCTGGCCTCAAACTCATGGTAACCCTTCTGCCTCAGCCTCCCCAGTGCTGGGATTACAGGCATGCGCCACCAGCATTTGAGGTTCTGCCCCCTGCAGTAGTACTCCTCATTGCCTGAAGCCAGAGACACAGACGTGAGGGCAGCTTAGCCGGGGGGCCACTCCTGCACCGAGGACTACCACCGAACAGGGGGTTTCCCAGGAGACTTCCTAGCTTTTGCAGAAACAGTTAATTTTTAAATATAATCCAGGTATTTAATCCCAGCACTCGGGAGGCTGAGGTAGCAGGAGCATTGGGAGTTCGAGGCCAGCCTGAGCTACATTATGCGACCCTGCCTCAAAAAACCAGGGCTGGGAGTTTGGCTCAGTGGCTTAAGTGCCTGCCTGGCAGGCATGAGGTTGTGAGTTTGATCCCTGGTGCCGCAAAAAATAAATAAATTAATTAATTAATTAATATAATATAATCCATCCCCCCCAGAAAATAAAAAGAAAAATGGAAACAAAGCTCCGGTAAATAAGAAGAGGGGCTGAAGGGAGAGGGGAGGGGAATGGGAAAAAGGCAGCAGCAAAAAAAAAAAGAAAAGAAAAAGGCAGCAGAAAGATATGTACTGATACGCATTCCCTATTACGAATGTGATCACGGTGTATATCTAAAGTGTACCAACAGAATTTTTAAAAATGCAAAAAGGAAAACACTAGACCATTAATAACAAAACCTAAACTGGGTGTAGTGGTGCACACCTGTAATCCCAGCACTCAGGAGACTGAGACAGGAGGATTTCTGTGAGTTCAAGGCCAGCCTGGGCTACAAAGCAAGACCCTGTCTCAAACAAAACAAAATAAAACAAAACAAAACAAAAACATCCACAAAAGTGCCCCCCGCCCCCAGTCCTCTCCTCCTGGCCCGCCCTGCAGCGCTTACCTTTCCAATTTCATCCTTGAGCGTGTACTGATTCAGCTGCACGCAGTCCTGGGAAGGAAACAGAGGCAGGGGGAAGTGTAGGGCAGCAAGGATCTCTCAGAGACTACACACGCACAGCCAAGACTGCAGGCCGGAAGCAGAACCCTCCCTGCTCCCAGGACCCCTCCCAGCCCGGCCCCTTTAGGGTGACTGTGACCCTGACTTCCCCCAGCACAGACTTCGCCTCTGCCGGGGCTCCGTGGAAATGTCTCACACGGGACCGGGGTGTGCAGGGTGCTGGGGCACACACTTGTGAGCACAGGCCGTGGGTCTGATCTCCAGCGCCGGGGGGGAGAAAGTAATCATACAATATGTACTCTTTTAATAGCTTTAAAATGTTATTCCCACTATCCAAAAGGAAAATTTAGCTGGGCATACTGGCGTGTGCCTGTGATCCCAGCATCCTGGGAGGCTGAGGCAGAAGGACCTCAAGTTCAAGTTTACCCTGTGCAACTTAGTGAGACCTTGCCTCAAAATAAATAAATAACATAACACAAAATAAAATAAAATAAGGGCTGGGGATACAGCTCAGTCAGTGCAGTGGCGCAGGGTTCAATCCCCAGTACTGGTGGGGGGACTACACTGTCCTGTAAAAACGTCAGGTGGTGCAAGAGGAGAAAATCCTTGCAGCTCTGGGGTAGACAGAGGTGTCCCGGGTAACATGCAAAAATACACACCATAAACGAGCCCATATCACTCAGTAAAAAAATCCACCAACTCAGTTAAAAACTGGGCGAAAGATCGGAGCAGGAATTTCTTCAAGGAGCCAGCCAAGTGGTCAGTGAGCACTGGACAAGACTTCAGTCCCCAGGGAACTGGACATTAAAACCACCCTTGTGCTGCTCAAACCCGAAGACTGAGCAGACCACGTGCCAGTGTGACGCAGGGCACGTGAGCCCCTCCACACCGGGGCTGCATGGTGCTGAACGCATTCCCTTGTCGGAAACCAGGGGCCAGTGACCTGGCCACTCTGCTCCCGGAAATTTACCCATGAGAAATGCACACATTTACACCGACCTCAGTACAAATACACATGACAGCACTACGTGTAACAGTTTTTTGTTTGTTTGTTTTGCGGCACCGGGAATTGAACTCACAACCTCACACCTGTCAGACAGGCACTTAAGTCTCTGAGCCAAACTCCCGGCCCTGGTTTTTTGAGGAAGGGTCGCACTGTGTAGCTCAGGCCGGCCTCGCACTCGCGTTGTAGCCCAAGCAGGCCTCGAACTCACAATGCTCCTCCTACCTCAGCCTCCCGAGTGCTGGGATTAAAAGCGTGCCCTCCACCCCCGCCCCCCGTAAGCAAGCTGCTGGCTCTGAGGTCTAGCTAAATTGATGGCAACTAAGGTACATAAAGCAACTAAACGCTAGTGTTTTTCCGTAGATTTTCCAGGCCTCTGATTGGCACCCTGAATGTCTCTTTGCATGATGACAGTAGGCAATGTTGCATATACGGGGGACTCTCTTCTGTCTTGTCTTCGAGGACCAATATGGTTCTCACCATTTTGCTTTACTCTGATCGTTATTATTTTTCTCTTTTTTTTCCTTTATTTTATATTCTGTTTTTATTGATTTTGTTTTGTTTTGTTTTTGGTTCAATTCTACTACACCTGTTGGAATGGTCAGCTAATCTGAAGATAGCAAGGTAT
>RJWM01010448.1:0-63557 GCA_004363535.1 Dasyprocta punctata | reverse complement strand
GGTCACAGCTTCAGGAGGACCTACAATAGGTCATCAAGATGCCTTTGAAATGAGACTGACTTATTGAATCTAATGTACATTCAACTAGCATTCTTTCCTCTTCACCCGAAGAGTTTTTCCCCCTCTCGCTCTGTTATGAGGCTGTGAAGGAATAGGAGGCCCAGTTATGAAGCTTGGCAAAAGGGAGCACCAACTGTAACATTAGCTTGAAGATAAATATCCCCAGAGCACAGAGAGAAAACCTTCTTTAATCGCTGCAGTGCCTTCTTGGCATGGGCAGCACACCCCGGGGAGGATTTGGAGAGTTATCAGGCCCAGTGGGGAAACATACAGCTTGTGCTGCCTCTGAGGACTCTGCAGATAACTGCATGCTGAAATGCCACCAAAAAGCACCCTGATTAAAGATCATCCTCACCAGCGGTCATTTGCAAACCCACACTGGGTTTCACTATTCAAAAAAATTGTCATTGTCCCACGAGAGCCCCTCCACTACCATTGCAGGCCTACCACTCACTACCACAGGTATTCAGGTCAATGCTTTTTGGAACTACGATACTTAGGGTTAAAGTTCTGCCTAGCATTTTGACTCCCTAGAGCCACTTCATAACAGTAGTAGTCAAACAAGATAAGGATGTGTGATGTCCCCAGTAAAGGGAGGGGTGAGAATGGAAAGGAGCTCTGTGATCAACTCATTGACATGCAATATATTCATCCCCTGAATTCCATGCAGACTGTGTATTGGGCATCCCTGCTCAAGCTGGGTCTTTTTCATAAAGTAATCTTTTGCACCAGAATAAGACTTTAAAATCTTATCTCTATCCATAAAACAAAATTTGCACCTATAGTAAGAACAGTTGCTTAGATGGGAGGAAGAGGGAAAACCATAGCACAAGAAGCAGTTTCTGAAACAGTAAGTTACCAAGCACAAATCTCCAGACACGAACTCTAGGTTTAAGAAAATAACTTTTTCTATCTTTAATAAGTAAAGATACCTTTTACTTTTAGACCCATTTCGCTTAACAACAGAAATTCGGCCTTGATCTTGTGCTTCCCCAAAGGTAGAATCTAAGTTTAGGGATTTATATGGCACCAAGCCATCAACCAAAGACACGTTATCTACAGAAGATTTGAAAACAAACTCAAAGTCACTCTTCTTTGCTATTATTTACAGCCTGTCCATGTACTGTCAATGATAAGTACTCCTCCCCAAAAAATATCTCCTTTAAGTTTAATATCTAAAGAGTCCTGGTGGCTAGACTTGAGTATTAATAATATATATGAAGTTTCAAATTAGCCCATTTTCACTACTTCTCTTTTAATAAATATTTTCGACTTAGAAGTTAATTCAGAAAGTTTCCAGTTGCTTAGCTGGCCCCCACACAGCTGGACTTAGCTAGGCACAGTCATTTCAAGAATAAGTTGAGAATCATTCATGTTTGCTGCAGGCACAGTTCCATATCTACAGCTCCTGTGGTCCTACACATTCCTACATTTAATCAGTAGATTTGCAATAAGCAAAGATAACACAGTCACTGTACAGACAAAGAACATATATTATCTCAATGCTGTCATTCTACAAGACCACTTAGAGGTTTTCTTGTGTTTAATATTTAAAATATCACAAGATGCAATGCAATTTTTTTCCTTTAAAAAAAACTGATGTCAGTAAAAAGTACTAATTCATCATTTTCTGTATTATATTTGTTTCAGTTTTTTGTTTACCGGTATGGTCACATATATGTAAGTTAAATAAAAGAAAAATTCCATGTCTTCATTTCTGCTCTGGCTATTATTATTACTTGTTTCATTTCATGATTACAGCCAAAGATAATTTGGAGATATAAAGGGAAGAAATATTAATACATGATCCTCCTTAAGTATCAGGTATACAAGGTACAATGCTGTTAGAATGGACATGTTAATTACTGAAGTGTAGGTGATTTGGGTTTCTAGATCTATTGCCAATTCATAATGATCTGGAAAGCAATAGGGCTTGGATGGTCACCAGAGGGCAGGGAAAGAATTATCCCAAGACTGGGTCTGTGTGGACCTGAGGAAGGAGAATTATCTTGGACTTGTACTTTAAGATTCAGCTGCTTCACTGAATTTTGTGAAATGTTACCAAGGGGAAGTAAAAACCCTGAACTTCACTTCTATATAATACTAGGCCCCTAAAGCAAACTTAAGGGAAAAAAAGAGCAGGAAATGGTACAACTAGTGTAAGGACATGCCTAGCACAGCAAGAGATGGTGAAATACAAGGAGGGTCCCAGGAAATCTGGCTTCTACAAATGGGCTAGAACTGGTCATTCTATTCAACATCTCAGAGATGTTTATGGCTGCATGTGTGTTAATAACATCCCAAGTATACTTATGTAATTTATATACATATATTGTATATAACACATATAGTAACTGTATAGTAAGAGTTTAGTCTTATTAACCCACTCCTCTGCAGTCTTTATAAACATCCCCAAAGACTGTTTCAGATAGATCTCCATTGCTGACTTGTAGGGTCAATGAACAAATACCCACAGAGCATCCCACCAGGCAACAGCACTCTCTCTAACCAAAAACCACATCAGCAAGCTTATTTCTATCCAAGTGAGCTTCTTATTACACTCACACTTTTCTAAAAAAAAAAAAAGAAGAAGAAGAAGAAGAAGGGAAGGAAGGAAGGAAGGAAGGAAGGAAGGAAGGAAAGGAAGAAAAGGAAAGAAAAACTTTAAAACTATGACTTACACAGAAGATAAAAATCTGAAAGGTACTCTAATCTAAAATGGTAATTGCAGGCATGCATTGTATTTATAATTGGGGGATACAGACCTCTGTCCAGCAATTCAACATTAATTTTACTAAGAGAAGATATTAAAACACAATCTTGTAATGGAATTATTAATCTGATTAGAACTTTACTCATCAACAGGAACAAGTAAATCAGAAGAGAAGAATAAAAATGTCCACAAATGCAGGAAAAGGTGCTCTTCAGCGGACAAAAAGCAGAGAACTGCAAATTATAATGGGACATCGCTTTCTCCTTTTCTGGATTGAAAATTATAAAAATATTGATGATCTTCAGTTTCCAAGGATATGGAAAATTGTCACTAAATATACTGTTTGTTAGGAGACTTATTAGCTGTTCTTTTTTGAGAGAACATGATCAAATTTTAAACCTGCATTTCTTTTATGTCCATACCAGATATTTCACTTCAAGAAGCTTATATTAAGAAAATAATTGTTTAAAAAACTAAGAAAAACTAAGGTTCTAACATATCAATATTATTGTTTTTAATAAAAAATATTGGAAGCAAATGTACATACAATGCAATTAAATTATGATAGAGTCACATGATGGATTACTGCCACAAGTAATACTGCTGAAAGATTGGAGTAAATCCTGATGTAAGGGAATAAAAAATTATACCATGATGTATTAAGTAAAAAATTAAAGAGTTATAAAACACAGTGTATAATCAGCCACTATTGAATAGACACCACTATTGGCATAATAAAAAGCAATTTTATTTTGGGTCTTTTGTTGTCATTTTAAAATGTGGGTAGTAGATGTTAATTTCTCTTACAACAAGAGGAAAACACAGCAGGTCTGTGATTTTTCTCCTCACTCTTGATTAGCAACAAACAGAAAAGCACTTTAAGCTACAATTACCATCTCAATTAAGACATCAGACTGATTGGTCCATGATATCAGTCAAAACTACAAAGTACCCCAGTTTGGCATTTATCTTTTAGTTGTGTTTTTTGATGTGTTTTGCTGAATAGGTAACCTGTTTCAGGCCAGAGAAGCCTGAAATCAAAGGGCAGAGTGGAGTTGTCTTCTTCACTCTTCTTTACACAGAACATCTGCTCCTTCCTTTCCCTTCTTCTCCACCCTCGTCCCCACGCCCTCCCATGAAGAGCTGGCAGCCAAACCTGGCTCCTTGTGGGTAGGCGTGGGGAGGAAGTAGGCGGGATAGGAGTGGTAGCCTCCAATGATAAACTACTTGCTTGATCAAAGAAACAGAATCAGAAACCAGGAGTAGAATATAGGGCACCAAAGACAAAATCTAATCTGGAGTTGAAGGGAAGAAGTAGGGCCCTTGGTGTAGTGGCTCAGCTCTGATGGAAGAGGAAGACAAGAGCAGAGGACATACCACGTAGCAGGAAAGTAGCAAGCAGTGGTTAGGAAGTGAGAGAGAAAGGCCTGTGCAAGAAAGAGTGAGAACACAGGAATCTAGGGAAGGAGAGAGCAGGAGCGGGGAGGTCGCAGCTCCCCAACCTTTTCTCTGCCAGGTACTTTCTGTGTATTGTCTCCTCTTGAGTAGGTGTCTTGTTAACCTCCCTTCACAAGTGCCATAACTGAGGCTTCAAGAACCAAGAGGTTAAACCCAGCACCTCTGATTCCAAATCTCCTGTTCCTCTCACCTGTCTTTGGTTCCCAAACCTGGAACTAGAAACTACCACGTTGAATGAAATGAAAATTAAAGAAAGTTAAACATTACTTGTTTTCTCTTATATTAAAAAACATTTTTAAAATATAAGTTAATAAATAATGAAAGCAAAAGGAGAGAGGACAAGAAACCAGAAGGCGAACTTTTGGAGGAGACAGGGAGGGGACAATTGGGAAAGGGAGGGGCATGAGGACTGAAATTAATTAAGATATTAAGTACAGGTATCTACTTCCCAAAATAAACCTCACCATCATGTAATATTGTCATGTACTAACAAATTAAAAAAAAAAAAACCCTATCAAGCTAGCTGTTCAGAATCATGTAGAGAACATCTTTAAAATTCATAATCTGCAATCTCCAGTCTCATCCAGTCCTACTGAATCCGTCTCTGGGAGACAGAATCAAAATGCCAATTACATGCATAAGCTCCTTGGATGATTTTGAGGTGCCCCTGAGTTTGGAAACATATACTGGATGCATCATGTTACCTCCGACATATCGGTAGGGCAGAGGGGAAGTGACCAGTTATTCCCTGAGCTTTAGTCCAAGAGAAGAACCTTCTGGTCCTGCTTTAGTGCAGTAGCACACCTCGCTCTTCCTGGACACGGCTGAGCTGGGTGAGGACAACATTGCGATGTTCAGCAAGGACCCTGAGCCGCTAGGAGCAGGCTGGGCTCGGACCACAGTCTGTAGGACTCTTGGCTCCTGGTCTTCATAACTTTCTACCCTACTAAAGGGGAAAGGGGGAAAGACCTGATGGTGGTGGGGGAAGGATGAAGATCCTACAGATAAAAGGGGTAACTATGAAGCAACTTGACAGACCTACTGTAGAAACGCAGCTGAGAACAAGTGTGACGAACGCTGAGGGTCAGGCCAGGACAGTGCGCACGGATTCACCAGCACTTCCTTTTTTTTTTTATTTTTTATTTTTATTTTTTATTTTTCCCCCTTTTGCGGTACTAGGGATAGAACTCGAGACCTCGCGCACCTGTCAAGCAGGCGTTTAAGCTACTGAGCCAAACTCCCTGCCGTAGTTTTTTGAGACATGGTCACACTATGTAGCTCAGGCCGGCCTTGCTCACATGGTAGCCCAAACCGGCCTCGAACTCACAACCCTCCTCCTACCTCAGCCTCCCAAGTGCTGGGATTAAAGGCGTGCGCCACCATGCCCGGCATTCACCATCCCTTCTGAGTTCCCGGCTAATGAAAAGACTTCAGGAGGCCTTAAAAAGCAACCTTTCTTTCGAGGGGCTGGCTCCCTCTGGTGGCGGCTGCCGCTCATCACCGGGCTCTCCGTGACCCGGCAGCACTATGAGCAGTGGAGCCAACCAGCTTGCAAATTGGAATCGCAGGGGAGTTTAAAACGCTCTCCTGGCCTAGGTCATTGGAATCCGTATACCTGGGGAGAACTGGACCTGTGCCGTCCACTGCAGCAGCCCCTGGCCACGTTCTACCACTGAGCATTTGGGAAGTGGCTGGTTCGAACTGAGATGTGGGTTGAAATTTAAAATACTCATGAAATTTTCAAAACTTAGTACAGAAAAAGAAAATATGAAATAGCTCTTTAATAATTTCTATTTAACTACGTGTTGAAATGAAATTTTAATACATTGGCTTAAGTAGATTCACTATTTAAATAAACTCATTCGTTCCTTTTTACTTCTTGAAATACTAGAAAATTTAGAATTATGTATGTGGCTTGCATTTGTGGCTCAGATCATATGTAAAATTGTCAAGCTTACAAATAAAAATACTGGGTGTCCAATTAAATTTGAATTCCCAATAAATCCAAAAATTTTAACATATTTAGTGAATTTCAAGTACTATAAACATGTCCCATGCTATATTTGGAATATATGTATATTAAAAATGAAACTCACTGTTTTTCTGAAATTGAGATTTAACTAGGTATCATGGTTTGTATCTAAAATGTCCCCCCCAAAAGAAGAATCGAGATATATTATTACAGATACAAATTCCCTATGATGAATGTGAATATGTTTGTCTAAAATGTACTAATCGAATTATTTTTTTAAATGACCCCCAAAAGTCTTGTGTGTTCAGTGGTAGGCTTTGGGAGGAGTGATTAGATCGGCAGACACTATACTCATTGATGAACTAAACCACTGATGAATTCCTAGCTAAGTGGGCATTAGTAGGTGGGAAGAAACATCACTGAGGCTCGAGCTACAAAGAAAATTCTTGTCTCCAACCCCTCTCTTTCTCTGCTTTCTGGCTGTAATGAGTGAGCAGTTTTCCTGCTGCCAGAACACAATACCCTACACTCACAAGTGGTGGAAGGGTTGGCAGAGGAAAGCTGTTCCACTGAGCTGGTGGCTCTCAAACTCAGTGCTTCCCAAAGACTGAGGTCCACATAAGTTACCTGGGGATCCTGTTGAACTGCAGTTTCTGGTTCAGCACTTATGGATGAGGTCTGAAATTCTGCAATTCTGACAAGTAAGAATTATGCTTCTGGTCCTCAAAGCACACTGTCAGTAGAACGGGTCTAATAGACATTTTACTGTGGCTGAATGAAATACAGGTTACCAGCTGACTGGAGACGTGGAAAGATCAGACCTTCCAGTGCACTGGGCAAGGCAGCCAACCCTGGATTCCAGACCCTGAAGCTACCCACCTCTCTCCTCATCCCCACAATGACCAACACATTAGGACTGATTAAGTAAGTAATTTATGTATGAATGTCTGAGTGAATTAATGGATAAATGAATGAGTGGTCAATGGGTAGGTAAGTACGTGAGATAATGAATAAATTTGAGAGTCAATAGGGTGAGGGAGTACATAAATTCACAGTGTACTTGGGACTACACAATGACAAGCTTTCTATCACCTCGCATCTTCAATCGCCTTTCATCTTTCTGGTCAACATTTCCCAATATCTGTGCTGATGCTTCTTGCTCAGCCTGCTCTCTAAGTTTTGGTGGTATTCCAAAGGGCCTGAACTTCATCCTCCATGCCTCAGATTTTGTGCTCTCTTCCCGTGTTATCTCATTCTTTAACAACTTTCTCTTTTTTTTATATTTTTTATTGATGCATGTTTGTAGTACATAATGATTACATTCACCATGGGAAATTGATACATGATATTTCATAATTCTTTTTTAATACCCTCTCCTCCCATCTTTCACCCTCCTTACATCTCTTAGAATATATATATATATATATATATATGAAGGTTTTAGCACAGTATAATCACATTCCTTGTAGGAACTTGACACATGCACACAGTACTTCACAATTCACCCCATTTTTAAAATTTAATTTCCCTCCTTTCCCTCTCACTCCATCCATCTCTCAGTTCCTTTCCCATATGCCAAAGATCCATCTTACTATTTCCTAGTGTCTATCTTTTATTTTGTATTTCATTTATATATTGGGTCACTCGTATCTGATAAATCATGTGATACTTAAATTTGTGTGTCTAATTTACTCCATTTAACATTATTTCAAGGTATATCCATTTCCCTACAAGACTCATGTTAATCCCTTATGGTAGAATAGTACTCCATTATGTGTAAACAACACATTTTTTTAAACTCATTTGTGGATGGACATACAAACTGCTACCAAGATTTATTTCGAATTGTGCTGCTAAAAACATGGGTATGCATGTGTCATGGTAATATGACGTCTTTAACTCTTTCATGAAGATCCTACAAGAGGAATAACTGAGTTGAATTATGGAATTCCTGCTTTTAGTTTTTGAAGAATCTGCATACTGATTTCCATAATGATTATACCAGATTACATTCACATCAACAATGAAGAAGTTCTTTTTTCCTCCATAGCCTCTGTTGTTATTGTTGATTTCTTGATGTTAGCCATTCTTTCTGGAGTCAGATGGAATCTCGGTGTTGTTTTAACTGGCAATTGTCAAATGACAAGTGACGTTGAACATTTTTCATGTATTTATTGGCCATTTGTACTTCCTCATCTGAGAAATGTTTATTTATTTCAGATGTCCATTTTTATTGAGTTTTTAAATTTAGGAATCTAACTTTATATTTTTAGCTCTTTATATACTCTATATATTAGACCTTTGTTTGAGGATTAGCTGGTAAAATTTTCCTATTTTGTAGGTTATCTCTTCATTCTGTTGGTGGTTTCCTGAAAGTTTTTTAATTTGATGTGTCCTCATTTGTTGATTCTTGGTATTATTTCTTGTGCAACTAGGGTTCTCTTTAGAAAGACTTTGTCTACACTTACGTACTCAGAGCTTTTCCTATTTTGTCTTCCAGAAGATTGTTTCTGAATTAATATTTAGATCTTTGATTCATTTTGATTTTTGTTTAATGCACGGTGAGAGATATGAGCCTAGGTTCAATCTTCAGTATGTTTAGTATTTGAACAGCCAGTTTTCTCAGCACCATTTATTAAAAAGGCTATCTTTTCTCCAATGTATGTTTCTGACCCTTTGGTCAAAGATCAAATAGCTGAGTATGCCTATAGTCGCTTTTGCATCCTTTATTCTTATCCATTGATCACTTGTATCAGTGTTTGTGCCAGTACCATACTGTTGTTATCACAGTAGCTTTGTAGTATAACTTGAAGTTCAGGATTGTGATGTCTCCCACCTTGCCCTTCTTGCCCAGAATTTCTTCAGTATTCTGGGTCTGTTTAGGTTATATATGAATTTAAGAATTGTATTTTCTAGTTCTGCGAAGAATACTACTGGTATTTTAATTGGGATTGCGTTAAATCTGTGAAATAGTTTTGGGAATTATGGCCATTTTGACTATAATGGTTCTATCTATCCAGAGACAAGAAATATCTTTTAATTTTGTGACATCCTCTTTGATCTCTTTTATCAGAGTAATGTAGTTTTCATTGTAGAGATCTTTCACTTCCTTGATTAGGTTAATTTTTAAGTATTTCATTTGCTTGATGTTATTGCAAAAGACATTATTTCCCTAATTTCTCTCCCAGTGAGTTTAATATTGGTATATAGGCATGCTATTGATTTTTTGAGTGTTCACTGTATCCTGTTGTGATTTCACATTTTTTCATTTCTAATTGCATGAAACTGAGTTTTCTCTCCCTTTTTTTAGTAAGACTAGCTAGCGGTTTGTCTACTTTATTCTTTCAAATAACCAATTCTCCAATTTATTGATTCTTTGTATTTTGTTTTAATTTTTTTAAATTGCAACTTCATTGATTTATGCCCTAATCTATAATTTCCTTCCTCATGTTAGCTTTGGGTTTGAATTGTTCTTGTTTTTCAAGGACCTTAAGATGCATCATTAAGTTATTTATTTAAGTTTCCTCTGTTTTTCTGATCTGGGCATTCACCACTACAAACTTCTCTCTTAGGGCAGCTTTCGCTGTGTCCTGTAGATTCTGGTATGTTGTGCATGAAATATTATTTGATTCCAGAAACTATTTAATTTCTTTCTTAATTCTTTTCTGTGACCCGCTGATTGTTTGGTAAAGTATTATTTCATTTCCACGTGTTTGCACAGTTTCTATGATTCCATTTGCTACTGATTTCTAATTTTATTGCACTATGGTCTGATAATATGCATGGGACAATTTTGATTCTTTTGTATTTACTTAAGCATGTTTACAAGGTAGCATGTGGTCTATTTTTGGAGAAAGTCCAATGTGCTGCTGAAAAGAATCTGTATTCTGTTGTTGGGTGGAACATTCTGTAAATATGAAGTCCATTTATTCAAAGGTTTGGTTCAACTGTGACATTTCTTTGTTGATTTTTTTGTCTAGCTGATCTGTCAATTGTGACACTATGGCATTAAGGTCCCCCATTACAGTTGTATTGGTGTTTATCTGACTTTTCACATCATTAGTGTTTTCGAAGTGAGTATGCCAGTGTTTGATACATATATGGTTATAATTGTTATCTCTTTCTGTTGAATTGCTTCCTTAACCAATATTTAGGGACGTTCTTTGTCTCTTCTGATCAGTTTTGCCTTGAAATTCACTTTGCCTAAAATTAGGATTGCCACTCCTGCTTTTGTCCAAGTTCCTGTTGTAATGTTTTCCATTCTTCGATTTTTTTTTAAAGAGAATAAAACCAAGTAAAACAAAACAGAACAAGGCCAATCAAAACAAACCAGTGTAAGTGACACAGGACTTCAAAACAATATGAAATCAACAATGGTTACCATAATGCCTCTTGTTGTATTCAAAATAGCTGCAGGTATCTTCAGACATAGTAAAAATCAAACGAAACAGAATAGAGCCAATAAAAACAAAACAATGAATGCAATAAAGGATTTCAAAACAAGACAATAGTGAATCCAAAATGGCTACCATAATATATCTTACTATCCTTGAAATAGCTGCCCATGCCATTGGACACAACAAAATCAAACAAAACAAAACAGAATAAAACCCAACCCATCAAACCAATGAAAACAATGCAGGACTTCAAAACAAGATAATAGGGAATTAACAATGGTTACCACCTTCAGAAGGAGATCCCCAATAGATGCCACACTGCATACTGTTATCCTCTGAATAGATGATCAGACCACTGGCCCTAAACCTGCAAAGTCAGTGAAACACCAAACACCACAGGGGTCAAATTGCATTTCACCTGAGTAGCTATCATCACAGACTGCGTTTCTCTGGATCAGCCAGTTGCTTAAGGGGAGGGGGAAGGAGGGTCTTGGCTCTTCTTGTTTCTCAGCCTGCACCCTAGAAGAGGCTGGGATTTGACTATCCATCCACCAGTGGTAGCCCGTGCATGGTGCTGGTTCACAGGAAGGGCTGGCTTCTTGGTGAATTCTGGTTCTCTTCTCCCACCCCAGTCTGCAAATGGTGCTGACTCATGGGAAAAGACTGGGGTCTGGTTGTTCCCTTGCCAGCGGTGGCCTGCACATGGTGCTGGTTTACAGAGAGGGCTTGCTTCTTGGTGAATTCTGGTCCTCTTCCCCCCCCAGTCCAAGAATGGTGCTGACTCATGGGAAAAGGCTAAGGTCTGGCTATCCCCCCACCTGTGTCAGCCTGCCATCCTTCAATTTTTAATCTGTAAATTTCTTTTTGGGTTAAGTGTGTTTATTGTATACAACATATCACTGGGTTTTATTTATTGATCTAGTCTGTGAATCTGTGTCTTTTAATTGGGGAATTGAGATCATTCACATTCAGAGTAATTACCGAACAGTATTGACTTATTCCTTTCATTACATTGTTTTCCTGTTGTTGGTTTCTTTATTTTTTTCTTCTGTTTAGTTGTTCATCTTCCCAGATGTATTATTCCATTTGACTTACTGCAATAGTTAGCTTCATTATGTCTTTCAAGAATATCCTTGAGAATTTTTTGTAGTGCTCATTTGGTACTCATGAATTTCTTGAAGTGCTTTTTTTCATGACAATACCTTATTTCTCTATCAAATTTTAAGAGAAGTTTTACAGTATATAGAAGTCAGGTTTGAAAGCTGTTATCTTTCAGGGTTTGAAACACTTCACTCCAAGATGTCCATGGCTTTAAGGCTTGTGTTGAGAAATCTGCAGCAATTCTAAAGGGTTTACCTTTATCTGTGATTCATTGCTTTTCTCTAACAGTTTTTAAGATTTTGTCCCCATGATGAACTTCTTTGATTATGACATTCATGAGGAGATTGTATTTCAGTTGTGGCCATTTGTGGTTTTTTATCTGTGTGTTTATTTCTTGCCCTATATTTGGGAAGTTTTCTGCCATTATTTCTATGATCAGGTGTTTTATGACATTTGTACTGTCTTCTGATTTTTCACTTGTTCCCAATACTCTTGAGAAGACTTCTTTCTGTCACGTAGTAGCTGTTGGATCCATTTTTTATGGTCTCTTATGCTTTTAAGGTGTCTCTGAATTTTTGGTCTTTGAAAGCATTCTTGTCTTCTAGTTCTGAAATTCTGTCATCGTGTTTGTTGCTTCTGCTGCCCATAATATCAGTATAATTTGTAATCTGGTTTTCTGAAGGAAACCTGTTCTAAGTCTTTTCACAACTGGTTATTCAAGTTTTATATCATTTTGTTTAGCTCACCTAGCTTTTTACTGTTGTCTTATGAAAGTTCCTACATGATTTTTGTTATTACTTCCATTATCTGTTCAGTCATGTCTTCTATGAGCCTGCTGAATACCTCTTTAATTTGTTTTCTAATCTTCTCTTTCAAGTATTTCTGGTGTATGGTTTACGCTATTCTCTTCCTCTGTGCCCCCTGAATTGGCTTTGAGGGAGCTAAGTGTTTTGGTAGGTATTTTGTTACCTTATTTTCCTATGTTTGTTTGTTTTCTGCTGTGGTTTGTGGGCACTTATAGTATAAAAATTTTGTTGGTAGTATAGAGATCTCTTTAGTTGCTTTTCAGTGATGTACTTTAGGCATGGCTAACTATAGTGGGGAAAAGGATTTAAAAAAACAAAATACATTCATATAGTAAAGTGTTAAAAAGTTGTTTGCAATGAGTTTTTGACAAGATAAGAAAGTATTTTTACTATATATCAAGTTAAAGGGTAAAAATTGCATGTGCACTCTGATTCCAACTATGTGAAAAATATGTATTACACCTAATGACTAGAGGTAAATAATGACAAATTGTTAGTAATAGTAATTTACAGAGCTCAAATCACTTTATTTTTTGAACTTTTGGGACTTGGAATTTTTTATTTTTCTTTCAGTTTACTTTTATATATTTATTTTTATTAGACTTTATTTTTTAGAACATTTTTAGGTTTACAGAAAATTGTGAAGAAAATATAGTGATTGCCCATATACACTACCCACACCTCTCTCATACAGAGCCCCCAGATGTCGATATTGCTCACAAATTGGTATCTTTCTTACAACTGATGAACCTATACTGACACCATCACTCAGAGTCCGTAGCTTCCCAAAGGTTCACTCTTGGTGTTGTATATACTATGGGTCTGGAAAAATATATAATGACTGGTATCTACCACTAGAGATACGCTACATCGTACAGAGTATTTTCACTGCCCTTAATGAAACGTCTTATGGTTCACCCTCTTTTGGATATTTTTTTAAAAATTATTGTTTCAATTTTTTCTACCATTTCATATTACTTTTTCTATAAGGAAAATGCTGGTTGGAACCTTTGTGAAGGAAAATACAGGTTGGCGTCTTTGTTTCCCCCATGACTCAGAAACTCTTTGTGTGAATGTTGCTGTCTTGAATAAAAGAACCAAAGGTGAACATGTAGTTGGTGTGTCAAATATTGGGAGGGGGCAGGAAGCCAAGCAAGCCTACAACTAGTCAAACAGAAACCAACCCTCCCTACTTTGTTTGCTCTCTTGCCTCACTCTCCTGATTCCTGAGAGCAGGAAATGAAGTCCTGCTGCTTCCAGATACTGAATGTTGGCTCAGATAAGGCAGGTGCTAGTGGATAAATTGAAACTTCTATGACCATCATCACAACCATTTCTCATATAGAGGTTTTCCTCGCATCTTACTGTCATCACAAAGTTAATTTATTGCATATATTAACTAAAGATATTTATTTTCAGTTCTTGCACATAAACTCGTTAGTTTTGAAAACACAGTCACCATACAGGACCCTTCACAGGAGTGTTTTGAAACATTTCTATCTCTATTTACCACACAACCTAAAGAAATCTTCCCAGGATAACTAGCAGCATATTTACCTGTAATTTACCTTCATTCTCTCAACTGAAATTTTTATTTCAAATTCTTAAGTAAGATAATTTCTCACAACACTACACTAAGTCAGTTGTCTTTTCATTTTCTTGACGTCCTTCAACACACAAAAATTTAATTTCAATAAATCCCACTTTCTGTTTTCATTCACTACTTATCTTTGGATGTCATATCTAAGAAACCAAGATCAACCCCAAGTTCCAGAAAATTTATGTCTATGTTTTCTCCTGAGAGTTTTATAGTTCTAGCTCTTACATTTAGCTTACATTTACACTTTTGAGTTAATTTCTGTGTATGATGTGAGGTTGGGGTCCAACTTCATCCTTTTGCATGCAGATATTAGGTTGTCCCAGCACAATTCTGTTGAAAAGAATATTGTTTTCTCCTCATTAAATTGTCCTGGAATTCTTTCAAAAATCAGTTGGACATTATATGAGGGTTTTTTTCTGGACTCTCAATTCTAGTTCATCGATCTATCTGTCTATTCTTATCCTGTGCCACACTATCTTGATTATTGTAGATTTGTAAGGAGTTTTAAAATCAGAAAGTGAGTCTTCCAATTTTGTTTTTTGTTTTAAAATTTATTGGTTATTCTGGGTCTTTTCAATTTTAGAACAATTTTTTGATTTCTACAAGGAAGGCAGCTGTGCCTTTTCTTTTTCTTTTTTTTTTCTTTTGTTTTCTTTTAAAAAGAAAAACAGAAAAAAAGGTAGAAGTAATACAGAATTTCAAAAAAAAGTAAGAAATCAATACTAGACAATATATTACATATTGTTATCTTAGAAGTAGTTGTTCAAGTTACAAGATCTAGGCTACGTTTTTACTTTAATGATCAATTTGGGGACTATTGCCATTTTAATATCATTAAACCTTTCAATCCATGAACTAGAGATTTTTTTCCACTTATTTCAGTCTTCTTTAATTTATTTCAAGAATTTTTATGGTTTTCACAGTGCAATCCTTATATCTGTCTTATGAAATAGATTTATTCCTAAATATTTCATTCTTTTTTCCACTATTGGGTATTGAATTCAAACACTTTGCACTGAGCTACATCTCCAACCCATTTGATATTTTTATTTTGAGATAGAGTCTCAGTAAGTCACTAAGTTGCCCAGGTGTTCCTCAAAGTTGCAATCCTGCTTCTATCTCCCAGAGTGCTGAGATTACATGTGTGCACCATCACACCCGATATAGTTTGTTCTTTTTGATGCTGTTCTAGATGCAATTGTTTTCTCAATATTACTTTTTTATTTTTCATTGTAGGAATATATAACTGCAATTAATTTTCATCTATTAATTTCATATGCTAAAATTTGACTTCAACTCATTTATTAGCTCTACTATTTTTAATGGGTTCCCCAGGTTTTTTCTTATACATAAGGCTATAGGATGTTATATACAATATCATATCATCTGAAAATAGAGATAGCTTTATTTCTTTTAACTTAGAAGCCCCATTTTATTTTATTGTTTAATTGCCCCAATTAAAACCTCCAGTAAATGTCAAGGTGACAAGAGCAGGTATTTTTGTCTTATTCCTAATATTAGGGAGAAAGTGTTCAGTCTTTCACCATCATGTATGGTATTTAGTTGTGGCATTATCATGGTTCCCTTCATCAGATTTACAAAGTTTGGAATTATTTTTATATCTAAAATATCACTTTAGAATTTGCTTTGCTATAAATCTGCAGGTGGAGAACCTACTCAGCATTGTTTGCTTGGAAATGTTTTTTTATTTCATTCTTCAAAGATTTGATTGCCAAATATAAAATTCTAGCTTGGCAGCTATCTTCTTTCGGTTCCTTGAAGATATAATTTGTCTGTCTTCACACATGTGCGCGTGTGCGCGCACACACACACACACATACACACACTCTATCCTACTTTCTCCTGACAGATCAATTGACTAATTCCCTTTTTGGCTGGATTTAATCTACTGTTGTCTTGTGTTCCGTTTTTCTGTCTCTGTTATAGCATCCTATTTAAGTGCATGTCTGGTTGTCTACATGTTGTATACTATATTTTTGGCTACATGTTATATATTACATTTTTTCATTATTAGAAGGTCTAATTTAAGGTCCACAAAAAAGAAATTTTGAGTTTGCTTGTTGTCAGGTACTTGAAGGATTATTGTCAGTCGGAAAATACCTTCAACTGGAATACCTTGGGATTCTTTAAAGTTACAGTTCTGGAGGAATGTGTCACTTTCCCTGGGGATATAGCCTTTGGAGTCCCAGTTTATTCCAGAATAGTCTTTTGTCTCCCCCAGACTCAGTTCCTATGGAACTTTGATTCCTGTCCTTTGCACATTCCCTACATTGTCAAAAAAATAAAAGGGTAAAAATTTTGAAGGATCAGCAAAAGTCCTCAGGTAAAAGTGACTTCCGTGCTTATTTGTATCTCAGGGTTCTGTTTTTCTTTTAATTAATAATTCCATATTAACTTATTAGTTTAATATTTTTAAGAACTTTTGTATTACTACTTTATTCCACTTTTAAAATTATTTCAATGTAAAATTTGATCAAATAAGCTAGCCCACTATTCGTAGAAGCAGAAAACTTTATTTTTTTTAACTTAGAAGCCCCATTTTATTTTATTGTTTAATTGCCCCAATTAAAACCTCCAGTAAATGTCAAGGTGACAAGAGCAGGTATTTTTGTCTTTTTCCTAATATTAGGGGGAAAGCGTTCAGCCTTTCACCATCATCTATAGTACTTAGTTGTGGCATTATCGTGGTTCCCTTCATCAGATTTACAAAGTTTGGGATTATTTTTAATAATTCCTACTGCTCATTCTGAGGACAGCAAACCACCTCTCCCTACTCTCATCACAGTACCTTTTTGCTTCTGAGTAAGGAACCCACCTTGTTCTCCCTCTAAGTATCCTATGCCGTCTTTTCTCTGAAGAGCTGTGTTACAGCCAAGTTAGCTAGGTGTCTAATAGTAGTGCTAGTCCATAGGAGACATCAAATCATCACTGAATGAACTGGAAATATGATTTCAGCCCGCCCAGGTTTTCTCACACAGCTCCTTACTTTGTTGATGAAAAGTTAGATATTCACCTTGTCTGAAGTGGAATAGGCTTTTCTGTGACAGAGAGCTTAGGCAGCAGTTAATGGGATAGGTTTGAAATGGTATAGTTTAAGAAAACAATAGAGATTAGGGAGACATGAACTCACTTTGTAGCCCAGGCTGGTCTTGAACTCACAATGATCCTCCTGCTTCAACCTCCCGGGTACTGGGATTAAAGGTATGTGTCACCATGCCCAGTTTAGAATCCATACTTTTCAAAATCTCTTACAGCACTGGTCCTGCATTGCTATTTTTGATTATTTCCCCATTAGACATCAGTTCTCCACTTTGTCCCTTACCATTAAGCTCCTTGTAATTATCCTTTTCCCTGACTTAAGGGAAGACTGGCAGGTGCTTGTACTCCTTTCCCCAAGCATCACAATACACAATTAACAATGCCTTCTGGGAGGTCAATATGTATACCTTTGTCTTTATATATATGATCAACACAAGTTGAATTTGTCAAGACTGCCAATCAAAAGTTAGAAAACTCATTCAAATTGCCTTGAGAGAGGTCGAAATGGGATGGCAGGGTTAGAAGAAGATATGTTGATTCACTTAGATGAAAACATTCAAAAGTAAATCTCTCTTCAGGCACGATGTAGTAGAGAGGTTCAGACATTGTCAAGAGCTAGTAGCTCTTTCCATCTCTCCTACCTACTTTTCTCTAAGTTGTCTTTATTCAAGATTTCATTTGATGGTTCCTAGCATAGCCAAATGTTCATTAAATCCATTATCAAAAATCCTAAAATGAAAAGGACCTCCTTTGTTTTTCAATAGTTCCCAAAAAATGTCCAGAATGCGTCTCTTATTTGTATCACATGCCCATCCATGATCCAATCACTGTGATCAAGCAATGAAAAATGCTAGTGGCCAGGCCTCAGTCACATGCCCATCTCTATGAAGGAACCTGCTCTACCTGACATGAGTGGCTTGGCAAGGACAAGAGGTTGTTTCTCAAAAGAATAAGAACAAAGTGTGCTAACTGAAAGTAGTCAAAGGGTTTAGTGTGCCTGAAACTGAGTGAGTTCCCAGAACCCATTTCAGTAGTATCACCAGGAAAGTCCCAAACAAGCCAGGATGGCTGGTCCCTTAGTGCTGTTATCAGGTGATTCAAAAAGCTAACAACACTGAGCCACAGTGTCTTGTGACCCCTATATTAGAATCACTGAGATTTATGGCTTTTTCCCTCTTTCAGATTTCATGCAAGTTCTTCCCAGCCTTAGAGTTGAGCACATACCCTTAGTCACTGAATGAAAATTGGGGTTTGTCTCACACGCAGAGTGGGCAAATCACAAACCCAGTCACTGCTCAGTTATCTGGGTAAGTGTGGGTGTGACCCACTGAAGCCTGAATTTTAAGCTGTCTTTCTGTGGAGCAGTTACCGGCTTCTGAATTACTCCTAGTCCCAAGATACACATTTGTCTCTCCTATTGCTTTATTTCATTTCAGCTGATTCTCTTTCCTTCTTTTCTCTTTGATCCCAAAGAACCTGGACCACTCCATCTTTGAGTTCCATGTGTATAGCTCAGTTTTGTAGCAATACTCCTCTCCTGGAAGCCACCAGCACCCCTATTTTCCATTTTCTCTCTCAATTTGCTCACAACTGATTTGGCCAATAACTTGCAAGTAGGGATTACTCCCAACTCATGGATACCCAAAATCATCCATTGGGGTGTCTGAAGACAATTTCAGAACTTCTATTTAGAGCCATTTTTGTATCATCCTCTTTTAATTTTCATGTGAGAGTATGCTTTATGATGTATAAAATATACAGTATATAAATATACACAAATATATTTGCATATATATCGCTTATAAATAACTACATGTATCTGGAAATAAGGACTATACTTTACTCATCTTTATTCATCTCCAGTGCTTGTTATACTGACTGGCTCAACAGTTGCTTCTTAGACAAATGTATCCATGAATGAATCAAATCTATCACATGAAATCAATCAAGTAATGATGTTTCTTAGTTGCTGTCCACAGAACATTCTAAATGAACCTTTTGTAAGTTCATAGTCACTACCCTCACAAGTTTTTCATTCCTCCTTTTCCCTTCTGTCCCTGATGTGAATAATTCTTCCCTAAACATCCTGGTCTCATTTCCAAAAACCTCAGTCTCTACTCCCTCAACCTCATTACCTACAGTCTTCAAGTTTGTCTCCGTCCAGCTATATCTTCTCCCAACTTAGTGCCTCTCCTCACCTTCAGCTCAGGAGTCACATTTTCACTTCCATGCTCTGGAATTTCTCCCTCTCAACAAACCTAATAGCATCTCATTGGCCATAGGACAGCTACCAACCCTGTGGCTCCAGGCCTCTGCACCTGTGCTGGCCCATGGACTATCCTCATCCCCATCTGAGAAGAAATGAGAAAAATGAAGACAATACGGAGCATAAATGCAAATATATACTCTAGCAGTCCATGACTCCCTTTTATTCTGAGATTGTGATTTTCTATCTTTTTTACATGAAGATATTCTTTCTCTTATATGATGATTATGGTAATTAGTTATTGTCCTTTCCTGGAAAAGTAATAATTTGATAGTCCCCTTTGGGTCTCAATCTCTTCTATGAAAATTCACTCATTCACAAAATCCAAAAGTATGGGGACTGCAAAACCATCAGTACACAGAAAATCTTTGATTTGCTTTCAAAATGGGAAAAGAAGTTGATTCCTAAGGTAAAATATAGCACAGAGCATGGTAGTACACACTTATAATCTCAGCTACTTGGGAGGCTGAAGCAGGAGAATCACAAAATTGAGGCCAGCCTGGGCAACTTAGCAAGGTCCTTTCTCAAAATTTAAAAGTGTGGGGAGGGCGCCTGAGAATGTAGTTCAGTGGCACACCACTTGCCTATCGTGTACAAGTCCTTGGCTCAATGTCCAGTACTACATGAAATGGGTAGGGAGAAAGAAAAAAAGTAATAGAAAGAGTGGAAGGAAGGAAAAAAGGAAGGCGGAAGGGAGGAAGGAAGGAAGGGAAGAAGGAAGGGAGGGAGGGGGAGAGGGAGTGGAAATAGTTCAGAAGAACTTACAAACTAAGCCTTTCCAATAAACCATCATCGTTACCATAACTCCTTCCTAAACACAGATTTAGAGACAGGAGGGGACATGAGGAGCCTGGGCCACGAGCAGCCCTGGGGAGGAAAGTTCTCGGGGAAAGTCAGACAGGTGAGAGTAACAGAGCCTGAGAATCATCTATGATGACACCACACCCTTGCTAGGGGTTGATTCTGAGTAGAAACTTTATCCTATAAAGGACTCCTGTATCTCAGCCAACACTTTGATACAGGTGTGGGTTGGTAACAGGAAAATCATAGCATCATGGGTAGTGTCCATGGTCCTGCTACGTCTTGCTTTGTCACAGTGGAAAAGGTTTGAGTTCACCAACTGAAACTCTGCCTGGATAAAAAATACAGACAGACTATTTGTTTAGCCTGAGAGGACATATGTTACTTGAATTCTTTTCCAAATAAATTTAAATTTGTGAATTTCTCTTAGGCATACATTTTACTGAAAATCCAAATGCCATTTACCACTCAAACTGGTGATCAAAAACACAGCCACAGGACTGGAAAGCCAGCGAATTCTGGACAGTATTTTGGTTAACCTGTGCTTTCTAACTTTAAAAGTGCATCTTGAGTCAAACGGGTTTAGGGCACATGGGCAATTGTGACCTTCTGTCCACGGTCAGAAGAGTGTTATCTGACTACACCCACAAGCAAAACCGAGTGGACATGAGTCACTACTTGGCTGAATTCCAACCTCAGAACGCCCACATTAGGGCGAAACTCTAGAATTGATGCTCATTTTTTTGAGTCATAGCTGACTCAGCATTGTGAGCTCATGACCTGACATGCGGAGTTTCTCTGACAGTCTATCACCTGGAAAGAGCAGACAGGCTCTTTCATTTCTGAAAAATTAAACTTGTGTTTTCAGAGCCCTCACTTAAGTACTAAAGACCCCTGAATATAATATATTTATTTTTCCATTGGTTCCTATTTTGTGGGTAAGAAACATCTTCTATTTTCCTGGAAAACAGAGTATAAACAAAATCTCACAATAATATAAAAATGAGGACATGAGCTTCTTCATATGTTATCTTCCATACTGAGATTGTTTTCTCCCTGATTCCCAGACTTGGGGGAAAAAAGAAAACTTCCTGCAAGTTTCCAAAACATCCTTCACCTCTAGCAGTCTGGACAGGTTGTATGTAAGGGGTATTTTGAGTGCTAAGGTGTACACTTGGGAGATCATCTGGGACCATGGCAGAGGGGCAGGGCTAAAAGGAGCCTGCTTTCTAATCACTGAAAGACATTTTAAATCAGAATGCTGTGTTCTCAATTCAGGTCTCATAGATGATCCATTACTGGGAGTTTCATTGTGTGCACCGGCCATGGTCTTCTCCATGACTGAGCTCTTCACCAAGACAAGGTCCCTGTTCATGATATGAACTCCGATTTGACTTGTCATGTAACTCAGAATTGGGTTCCCTAGTCCTTGAAGATCAGAATGAGACTGGTTTGAGCTTTCATTCCATACCCCGAAAAATTCTGCTGCCTCCCCAATGTTTCCTAAAATACCCAGGAATTTTGCTTTTTTATGTCTGCCTCTGAGTCCAACTCCCTGCCCCTAATGAGGTATGCCCTAGTGTCACTGAATGCTGAGTATCTTTTCATGGGTTTATTTTCAATGTGCTTATGTCCATGTAAATATTATGATATATGTGTTCATACTGAAATGACTACTGCACTCAAACGAATTAACATGGCAATCTCCTCACATAGTTACTGCGTGGGTTGGGAGGTGAGAGCCCCTAAAATCTACTCTTTTAGAAAATTTCCACAATTTCTTTATTCATTCTATCGCCAATGATCACTCAGGTTGTTTCCATAACTCGACTACTATGAATAATGCTACAATGAATGTAATGGTACAGAAATCCTTTGAGGTCCTTATTTCATTTGCTTTAGTAATATACCTAGAAGTGGAATTGCTAAACCCTATGGCATTTGTTGCCTATTCCAGAACAACCCAATTATGAGGATCCAAGATACTATGAGACTGCAGAAAGAGACAGAAAGGTCCAGCATTGGAAAGGGGGCAATTTCTTGGGAACTTGCTGACAGAAGCACAGCCCCAGGCAATAGCATGACATGGTAGATCCTTGATATTTGGATCAGACATTAGGGACTTGTAAAGTGGTCAGGCCAACAGTGACTTCATCAAAGCCAGAATGAATCCAGTATATATCAAGCTAATATCAAAGAGTCAAACACATTCTTGCCACTACAGCCCACTTGCCCAACTCCCTGTACCACTCTAGTGGCTTTGTTTATTTATAATGTACTGAGAAATTATGCAGGGAGAACCAACCAGGTTTACTTGCAAATAATCATGGCACTTTTGACTCATTTGTGGTTATGGTCACGTCAAGCTAAATTTGCACAGTTGCCTGAGTTTCTGATGTAATATGCAAAATCCTATTGTCACAATCAATCAAGAAGTTTTTGTCTATGCTTTCTTCTAGAAATTTTAAGGTTTTATGTCTTACATTTAAGTTCTTTAATTCATTTTTAGTTGTTTTTATAGATGATAAAAGGATCAAATTTCATTATTTTATACGTAGGTACTCAGTTTTCCCAACACCTTTTATCAAAGACTATTCTTTACCTTCTGTGTATTTTTGGTGCCCTTGCCAAAAAGTAGTTGATCATATCTGATTGGGTTTATCTCTGGACTCTCTATTCTGTTCTCTTAGTCTATGTGCCCACAGGCCCAGTACATTATTATTTCTTATTATAGCTTTGCAATGTAATTTCAAATCAGAAAGCATGCTGCCCCTAACTTTATTCTTCTGTCTCAAGATTGTTTGACTATGTGAGGTCTAATGTGGTTCCACTGATATTTTGGAACTGTTTTTGCTATATCTACAAAAAATGTCACTGTAATTTTGATAGGGCTTGTATAGGTTCTGTATCTCACTTTGGGTAGTACGGACATTTTAACAATATTAATTCTTCCAATCAATGAACATAAGTGTTTTTCCATTTATTTGTATCTTCAATTTCTTTTGTCAGTTCTACAGTTTTCAGTGTACAGGGCTGTCTCTTGCCTCCTCAATTAAATTTATTCCTAAGTATTTTATTCTAATTAATGCTATTATAAATGGTATTTTTAAATTTTCTTTTGGATATATCACAATTTATGTAAAGGACCACAAACAGTTTGTATCCTGCAATGTTACTTTGTGTCCTGCAATGTTATTTAATTTATTAGCTCTAACAGAGTGCATGTGTAACCTTTGTGATTTTCTGCATATTAAATCATGTTGGATATAGGTAAAAAAATTTTGCTTCTTTCTTTCCAATTTCTTTCTTGTCTTTTTTCCATTTGACTGCTCTTGTTCCTACTTCCATTTTTTCATCAGGTTGTTCGTTTTCTCACTGCTGAGTTTTTAAAGTACCTTGTATATTTTAAGAATGACTCTTTTATCAGATATGTCTTTTGCAAATATTTTCTGTCTGTAATTTGACTTTCAACTTTTTAAAATTGATAGTTATTTTTATTCTCAGACCTTAAACATATAATTTTATTATTTTCTAGCTTGAACTGTTGCAATTGATATAGTGGCTGTCATTTTTTTTCCTTTTGTACTTTATTTTTTCCTGTTTCCTACACTGAGGCTCACACTGAGGGCCTCACATGCTAGGAAGTACTCTACCACTGACCTACATCCTCAGCCTTGACAGCTGCAGTTTCCTTCTTTCAGGTTTTTTAAAAAATATTTTTCTCTTTGTCCTTGATATTTCTAATACTGTAATACTCCCGAGTGTGGATATATTTTTGTTTATATTTCTTGGACCTCATTGTACATTAGTATGGGATTTATGCTCTTCATCAAGTGTAGGAACCCCCCCCAAAAAAAATTCATCAGGCATTGTCTTTCTTTCATTCTGCTTATTCTCTTTTCCTGCTATCCCTATTGGCCATGTGGTGAAACTTCTCATTTTCCCTCTATACCTCGTACCACAGTTTCATGTTTTCTAATTTTTTTTCTCTGCCTGCATCTTGCATAACTTCCTCAGTTCCATGTTTTAGTTTATGACTACTACCTTCATCCCTGTTTAATCTGATAATTGCTGCTAATTTTTTTATTGCTGCTGTAACTAATTACCAAAAATGTAGCAACTTCAAACAACACCTATTTATTATTTCGAAGTTCTTATAGGTTAGGTGTCTGGCATGCTGAACGTTCTACTTAATTAAGGTTTTACTAAGCTTAGTTCAAAGGAATCTGCCAAGTCCCTGCCCTCCTACGGGGCATCAGATCCTCTTCCCGGCTTACTCTTGTTTGGAAGATTTTAGTTCTTCGCAGTTGTAAGACTAAAGGTCTTTTTTCCTTAACATGTGACCCCTTTTATATTGAAGTCAACAATTATATATCAAATCCTTCTCACTTATCAGATCTCTTACCTTTCTATTGCATCTCTTACTCCCTGTTCTGCATTCTTTGGCAGGCTAGGAGGGATAACGTGATTTCATCGAGCCTCCCTATGATAATCTCCCTATTTAAAGATTAGCTAGTTAGTAACTTTAATTAATCTGTATAATCTTTTTTGTCATATAAAATACTACAACCATGGGAGTAGCACAAGGGCCAGCAGTAGAGGGTAGTCAAAATCATGCCTACTATGCTGTCCATTGAGTTTTTGTTTTATTGACTATACACAATATTTAATTTTTAGAACTTCTGAGAGAGAAAGAGCAAATCTTCCTGAGTCTTTTGTTTGGGTTTGGTTTTTGAGTTGTGGCTGCTGCTGTTGTTGTTCTCGGTCCTGGGAATTACACTCAGGACCTCACGCATGCTACCCAAGAGCTCTACCACTGTGCCACGCCTCCAGCCCCATGCTGTTTCTTTTTTGTGGTGACTTTTATACACTTGTGGTTTTAGTTCCTTGCTTTATGACTTTAACTAGTCTGATTTTCTTGGGGAGGGTTCATTGCAAGCATTTGTCTTGTCATATCATTCATAACTAAGTGGTACACTGAAGTCAGATTGCAAAAGTTGATTCTATGCATCTCTTTATAACATTGCATTCAGTAACTTTGCGTTCACATTGGCAGCTTGAACTCAGCCATAGCAGGATTGCTTACACCATGAAAATTGACAGATGCCATAAAGCAGAGTGATTATTTTCTTTTAAGAGTTCCTTTACTAATATGCTGTATATAACAGAGTTTACATTTCGGGTTTTGAGTTCAAGTTTGATAAAGTCATTAAAGTAAAATTCCTATGCCATCTGCACCAAGAGTTTTGCAGTTTTCTCTGCAAGTCATTCTAGATGTATTACCAGCCTGAAATCACCGTTTAAAGCTAATTACTTAATGTGGGAGTTCCAAGATAATGGCACTGAGTATGTACATATAAAGCCCAATCAGATATGACAGCAGGTCATGGTGATATGGTTTCGGACCTCTTTTTCTTTTCTATACATAGACCAAACTGAAACTAAGCTTTTCCAGCTTTCCTGTTTTTCATCCTGGGCCAATGAACTGGTTTTTCTAGTCTATCCCTTAATTGTTAATTAGGTTATTGAATGAATCTTATTCAATGGTTTCAAATCATGCCTCCAGGAGCCCCATGCTGTTCCTCAGAGGCTACTTCGGGGAACAAAAGAAAGGTGGGCAGACTCTTCCCTCTATCCTACAACCAGCACGTCTTTCCTCCTCCCCTCCCACTGCCACACAAGGGTACACATGCACCCTCACACATGCATTTTATCTACGCAACACATTAGTACTCCTAACAACAGTATACTAAAAGAAGAGCGTTCTTCTTTTTAAAGTTAAGAACTTTGTGAGACATTATAAGGCTCTTAACTTTAGATATAGAGAAACTGAGGCATAAGAGTTCATACTTGAATTCAGAGTCAAAATAGGTAGAAATGATGTCTTAACAAAAAATGAGTCTTATTGAAACTGGAGACAATTTTTGCAAGAAAATTGGAGCTCAGTTTCTAATTAATCTGAAGAAATACAACATGAGAGTGATTATCAATTACTACAATTTTTACTCAGATTACTACCAGTCTGCTGTAGCACGTCAACACTTGCTGCTCTGCTCAGCATTTCACATGTATTCTTACGTATAGTCTACAAAGCAATCCAGGTAAGCACTATTACTATTTCATTTTTTAGGAGATGACAAGGCTCAAAGAGAGTAAGTGATTTAGCTGCTGTGTACATTTGGTCAGCAAGCAGTAGAGTGGAGACTGATCCCAAGCCGTCTGTCTGCAGAGTCCAAAGGCCTTTATGCTGCACCCACCTCCTCTCTTCTCTCCATGGATTAAGGCAGAGGCAATTCCACAAAAACTGATGTGTAACCACATTCACAAGCCAGTTCCATCAAATAACTACTGCAGTTGATTCTCACTATTTGTGTATTCTATATTTGCAAATTTCCCCAAAATTTATTTTAACCCCAAAGTCAATACTCCAGATACTTCCACAATCATTAGACATGTGGGGGGAGGAGGATTTTCAGTTACTCTAGTTGCACATTCTCAGTTGAGTTTGAGCAAGGTACCCTCTGCTTTCTCTTTTTCAGTTCTCTCATTGTAAACAAATATCTCTTTTGGCATATACTTAGTGCCATCTCTTTGTGCTTTTTGTTGATTTCACTGTTTAAAATGCTGCCCCCCTCCTTGCATAGTGCTGAATTCTGACTACCATTTACAAGCACAAGCAGGCTGTGCCATGCCTCATGGAGAATATGTACACATTAGGTCAGTGGTGGTGACCCTACGCACACATGTTGTTTTTCTTTTAAGACGAAAGATGTTAATATATGGGTTGTTTTTTCTAAAGCAAAACCTCAGTGCTCAGGTTTAATTGCAGCGTTGGCACACTGTGATACGTAAGTGAGATTTGGGTTGCAGTTGGGGCACTTGTCTCTCAAAGGTTCACCGTCACTGTGTTATGTGATAGGCATGACTATTGTTGGCTGTGATTCCAGTGCTAATGAAACAACAATATGGAGTGAATATGGTGTCTTCAAATAAAAACACACATAAAATAAAATTATCCATTGGTGTTGAACGTGTTGTGACCAGAGGTTCAGAGGAACCTAAACCTCACAGGAACCTAAATTGATATTTTCCCTATGGGCAAAAATTCAGTATTTGCTAAATTCGATGTTTTTTGAGACCACACAAAATGTAACTAATGTGATGAAAAAAAGTCAATTACTCTTTATCAAGTCTCATAATCATCGTCGCCTAAGTTTTTGAGGCAAGGTAGCTGTCCCCACATGGATGAAGCCATTGTACCTCCAAGAAAAAAGCCCCTGGAAGCCCCACTGGCTAAGCCCCCAGCACCTTCCAGGCAGCCACCTCTGCACTTGCTTTACCCTCTGCAGAGGAGAACCTGGTTAATCAGGAGAGAAACTCCCTCAAAAAGTAAACAGTGAGTAGAGTGTACATATGGTGGGAAACAAATGTCTCTTGGTACCATGTTGTGGAAATTATCTCACTTATGTAGATAAAGGAGCAAGGCAAGCCTAGGTGGCTCTGGTGAGTCCACACACACACACACACACTACATGGCCCATTCGTGACGTGTGCACCAGCTCTCTGAGAAAACCACATCCCTACACTCAACACCTTCAGAACAGGGCTGTCCTTTGTCTTGCTGTGCTCTGTGTCAACGCTGAGCTCCATCATGTCGGTGACTGCCTGCCAGGGCTTAGGGTTTGTGGTTTCACTGATCGGGTTTGCAGGTATCATTGCAGCCACCTGCATGGACCAATGGAGCACCCAGGACTTGTACAACAACCCAGTGACTGCTGTGTTCAACTATCAAGGGCTGTGGCGCTCCTGTGTCCGAGAGAGCTCCGGCTTCACCGAGTGTCGCGGCTACTACACCCTGCTGGGGCTGCCAGGTAAGAACTGGGTGCCTGCCTAGATGACTGGGAAAATGGAGTAGAGAGGAGACCACAGTCTCTGCCTGGGACATGGGAGAGAAACCACAGGAGAGAGAGGAACAGGCTTTACTTTTTATAGGAGAAACAACCACCACCACAAGTGTTGTTATAGAAATAAACCTTAGGGAGAACTTTCAAGAGTTGGGAGCTCCTGCTCCCTCAGCTAAATGATGCCCAGTTCTCCTGGGTCACTTTATTCTAGTGAGTCCTGTGTGAGCAATAGCATAGTCTCATTCACCCACATAAACAAGATTCACGAGACCCAGACTTTAGCCACTCTCTTCCCTTAACCTCAAGTTTGTCCTCGCTGAGTTGGACACTGCCTAACTCCTGGACAGATTCCACTCCAGGGCCTCTGTGCCTGGCCCCAGCTCCCGAGTGCAAAAGCAAAAACCAGCATTAGAAATGGAGCCGGGAAAGAGCCAGAGATAAAGACCAGGATTCTCTGACATGTGACAGATGGGCTCTGCTCTGGAGCTCCAGGTTTCTAACTCCAGAAAGTATTGACCTCAAGGAATGAAATTTCAGTCACTCCCTGCACAGGGGCCTCTCCCTGGCGAGTGAGCTCTGCCTCCGTATAAGGAAAAGTGTTACAGCTGCCATGGGCCCTCCAGACTGGCATGTTAGCTACCCCAGGACTGTATGTATGTTCATTTGCTCAGTAGATTAGTCACTTTGACCTGTAGAAAAAGTCAAGTCACAAGAGAAAAAATGTCAAAAGTGTTCTTCACTTGGACTATACAGTAAGACAATAATAAACTTGTCATTTTTAATTTTTGTTTATTTGCTCCCTCCCTAAATACAAATAGAAGGCTTGATCTAAGTTGGGAAAGATCTGAAACAGAAAATACAGGGCATTCCCCACCAAGAAGTGACCAGGTGACTTCAAGGTCAAGACTCAGAGATAGATACAGGGGAGGGGGGAGGCAAAAACTGAAGATGTTGGTCAAAATATAATTTTTATATATTTGACATTTGTACATAGGGTACTCCCTACATCAAGGTTCTGTGGACTTGGCACCCCAAGAAAACGGGATACCCCTGGCCTGGCAATGCCAAGTGCCAAGTGAGGAGGGCCCTGGGCTGGTGCTGTGGGAGATGAGATGAGCAGGCCACTGTGCAACCAAAGCTCCACCGCGGCAGAAAAATCACCAGAGACACTTGAACTTGAGAGTGGTTAGGATTTGTAGGAACAACATTCTGGAAGGAAAAACAGCATGGACAAAAGCCACCATGTCTCACTCAGGCACAAATGAGAGCATGACCTTGGCTGGAGAGGGTTTATGTGGGGGAAGGTTATGGAGAGCAATGAATGCCAAGCTAAGGTGTTTGGAAACCTGTGAGAGGTTTATTTAAGATTATGGTATTTCAAGAATATGAGTCTGTTATAAAAATGCAAAATAGATCAAAGTAGGATGAAAGGCAAAGGCAAAAATGGTAGAACTACGGTGAGAGAGAGGGATCATGTATTGACAGAACATGAACCAATGTGATCAGCTGCTGGTCAGTGATCACCCTTCAGTTGGGATGGGAGGAAGATGAACCACTTCCTGTCCCTAGATCCCACTGCCCTTTCCCCAGCTCTGAGTCTAACCACCCGCCCTTAGGATTCTTCACTTCAGTCACAAAATGAAAAGAAAGAAGGAAGGAAGGAAGGAAGGAAAGAAAGAAAGAAAGAAAGAAAGAAAGAAAGAAAGAAAGAAAGAAAGAGAAAGGAAGGAAGGAAGGAAGGAAGGAAGGAAGGAAGAAAGAAAGAAAGAAAGAAAGAAAGAAAGAAAGAAAGAAAGAAAGAAAGAAAGATAAAGAAAACCAAAAGAAAAAGAAAAAAGTCCAGAGCCTAGGATTTGGGTCCTTGCAGAGCCAGAGGATACAGTGGACAGAATCAGCCTGAGGCTGATCTCATGCCACACACAGCACCCATAGGGACACATAAAGGCTTTGTGCTGCTTCCCAAAGCAAGAATGACAGTGGCAAATCATGCACTAGCACTTAGGAAAGCCACTGCTTTGCGATATTCTGTGTAATCTCAACACCACTTTGTGAGATTGATTTTATCATTATCAACCTTTAAGAAAAGGAACCAGTCTAAGTAACTTACCCAAAGTTACTTGCAGATCTTGTCAGAGCTCAAATCCTGTCCTGTCCGAGCCTAAGTCCCAGCTCATAACCCTAATGGGAATCTGCAAGGCTCAGACACAAAGCAGAAATCTTTCCTGACCCACAGTAAAAATCCCCAATGCAGAGGCACCTTCCCTTCTTCTTCTCTTGCCTAAATCTGACTCTGAGCTCTGTCCAGACTTCTAGGGTGGGCCCTGCACTAACAGCAGTCAACAACCTCCATGCTTATGTTACAGATAAAGTGGTGGTGACCCGTAGGGACAGGGTGGCCTGCCCAGGCTCGGAGACTAATCACAGGCCACCTTGAGACTGCCTGTTAGGCCTTCTGCTGGAACCTGTGCATATGTGCTTGTGTAAGAAAGAGAATCCCATGACTAGACGGTTTAAAGAAATTTTTTTCAAAGAGAATATTTTAGAAATCCCTTTTAAAGAAAAAAAATTCTTACAGACCTTCAATGTTGATTTAAATTATACTCATTTCACCATTACTTTAATATATACTAGTATAACAATAAATTTAAAAAGTCCTACTTGAGCACGAAAACCACACTTGTAAATGTCATATAAGTAACGCCAAAAAAATTAATAAGATCAAATTTAAAACTTATTTTAGTGTTAATTCACACTTGGGCTGTAACGAGACAAAGATCCAGCCTCAAGTCTGGTATTGTATTTAATCTGTTTCAGTGTTTGGACTTCAGTATTATGAACACAGACTGTCCACTCACATATGTTCATTTTATGAAATGGTATTAATAACTTTGAGAGGTCACACCTCACACTCGGCCACACCACCTCAGAGACTCATCCTCTCATGTCTATGGTCATGAAGTGTCTGGAACTTGATAGTACCCTGCAGAGTTCTAGGTTTTTTAAGGAAAGAATGTGCCATGGTGCTCCTGAAATATAGCTCTAATGGTTATCTTAACCTGATGATTTGACAAAGAAAAGCCTTTACTGTTCATTCCTGCCAATCATTGTTGCAATCTGGTATCCTCAAAGACAGAGCAGCGGAAGCATTGGGGATGGTACTGGCAACCAAGGCACAAGTCTTTGAACTTAGAGCACCAGATCCACCATTTGGGAAGAAATTCCACTCTGGTTTGTGATTGAGCTACAGCGAAGGCTTTGGTCATTAATAGTTGAGAATATTATTTACCTCTCCTCTGGTACAAATATAATCATAAATGCCAGCATGATCATAAACCATAAGTCTCGAGCCAGCAGATCTGGAATAGATTTGTTCTCCATTGCCATTGAAATGAAGGTGCAGAATTTTTAAATTTCCACTGAGAAGCTCCAAACTCCCAAGAATGAAAATACAAATTCTCAGGCTGAGCAAGAAGCAGCCAGATACAACCAAATCCTCCAGCGATACTCTAGATTACTGGGCACTTTCTAGACAAGTTATTTCCTAGGCTCACAAGCAGAAGTCAACCTGTCCTGGCTCTGCTGGGCATAAAAAAAAGGTTAGGAGTGGGGGGACACAAGGAAAGAAAAGCAAAGAAAAGTGCTTTGTCTTCTCACACACGCAGAAATAATAGAGAAATAATGACACAGAAATTATGGCATTAAAGGAAGTGTGTATTCATTCAACAAGCATTTGGTGAACACATATTATGCACCGGATGTCTGGATATAGGTAATATAAATGTCAAAGGAGACAGACAGTCAGTAAACAGATTATTGAAATACAGGGTTTGTCAGCCTCAGCATTGTTGACATTTTGGGGCCATACAATTCTTTTAAGGGAGTGTCCTGTGCACTATCGGATATCTAGCAGCATCCTTGACCTCTACCTAATAGGTAGGTGTAACATTGCCCCTCCCCCCACTTGTAAGAATCAAAAATGTCTCCTGATATTGCTAAATACCCCTTGGGAGAAAAATCAACCCCACTTAAAAATCATAGCAATCAAGTATATTAAGTCATATATGGTACGAGGTACAGATCAAGACAAAAGAGAAGGCTTCAGAAGGGAACTGACCACTGAACAGAGTCTGCTACAGCAAACATGAGTCACCTCAGTGGGTAAAGAGGCAAAGGGTGTGAGAAAGAAAGAGAGAGAGAGGCAGAGAGAGAGAGAGATGGAGAAGGAGAGAGAGAGAGGGAGGGAGAGGGAGAGTGTAATTTGTTAAGAGATTGAAAGAATTTAGCAGTTTGTGTGGGGAGGCACAGAACAATATTATAAACCAGGCGTGGTGGTGCATGCCCATAATCCCAGCACTCTGGAGGTTGAAGCAGGAGACTTGCTGGGAGTTCAAGGCCAGCCTGGGCTACAAAGTGAGTTGAAGACCAGCCTGAACTGCATAGTGAGACTCTGTCTCAAAACGACCAAAAAAAAAAAGTGTTATGTGTTAAATGCTTAAAAATAGTATTTTTAAATATTTTTCAAGAATCAAAATTTAAAAATAAAAAAGCTTTGCTAACAGAAACTTTTAAAAGACAAATGGAAATACATATGACATGTTCATAAATGAGAATATTATAAAAATATGTATTTGCCTCTAATTAATGTATTAATAATAAAATTTATTAAGAACTAGCTATTTGCTAGGTGCTGTTTCAAGAAATTGACATATTCTAATAGGTATAATTTACATAATTATACTTATTTTGGTAAATTGACTGTATGTACTTTATATTCACAGCAATCCTATGAGATGAGTACCATTATTATCTTTTTTTTATGGTTAAGGAAACTGAGGCTCAGTTAGGTTAAAGAATTGTCTAGTGACTGGGAGTTGTGATGCATGCCTACCATTCTAGCATTCTGGGAGGCTGAGGCAGGAGGATTGCAAGTTCAAGCCCAGAATAGACAGGTTAGTAACAGTTTTTTTGTTTAAGAATATAGTGAAGTAATGGATTAACCCTGCCAGATATTTAACCAAAATTTAAGGCTTTGATAATTCAAATTGTATTTTAGTAAAAGAATGGACAAGTAGATTAATGAAACAAAATCTACAATTAGAAAGATACATGTGCAAATTTAACGTAAGATAGAGGAGGTTTCAAAAGCAGGGGAAAAGTGAGGTTGTTCAAGAAATGCTATAGAATTTATTGGTTAGCTTTTTTGTAAGTGAAAAAGGAATTTCAACACTAACCAACACATAAACCAAAATTAATCCCATATTAATTATACACAAAATGCATAAAATATTTCTAAATATTTTAAGTTCTAAAATGATTTTATCTTCTAAATGGAAAATAATTCTCTTAGCAAAGTAACAATAGAGGAAAACTAAATTTATTTGACCACATAATTCAACATAATAGCCATTGCACACATTTTATGCCCCAGATACTAGAAAGTATATAAAATGAAATACAATGTATTTGGGTTTTTTTCCTAAAATGCAAAATGAAACTAAGTGCAAACAACCAATCAAAAACATGTTTTAGTGCTTAAAGCAATATTAAAATCCTTAACAAATAAATAAGTCATATGAATTGATAGGAAAGTTCTCAGTTTCTAGTGAATAAGTGAGAAAGGAGTAGAAACTGATAAAGAAAAGGAAAAATAACTAATGTTTCATAGATGTGTATTTAAAAGACATTAAACAGGGGTCGGGGTGTACTTTAGAAGTGGATTGCTGGCCTAGCCTGCATGAGGACCTGAGTTTGATCTCTAGCACCACAAAAAGGAAAAAACACAATTCAAACTCAATAATCGAAGAGAAGTAACGAAAACAGGTGGTCATGTATAACTTACCAAATTCACAGTGCAGGTAAGCATGTAGTGGAATCTTTCAAATACTGCTTTCAGGAATAAAATTCATAGAAAGCAGTGCCGCTCTGTGTAAAAAAAGAATTTTTTTAAAAATTCACACTCTTTGACAAGCTAATCCTAATCCTACAAATCTATCCTAATGGAGTAATCAGAAGTGGTGGCAGAGTTACCTGTAAAATATTCATCATAACATTGCTTTCATACAAAACTACTGGGGGAAGATACAACTTAACTATGTAAGAATAGACACTGTTCAGGTGAACAATCACACTTCTATATAATGGAGTATGAATGCACTCATATGACACTGTATTTACAAAAGCTTTGTCAACATTAATATAATTCAGTGGAAACAACAAAGCATCAAATTTTATAAACTCTTAGCCATGAAAAGCATTTATACAGAGAATGGGTAAGAAAGAAGTATGCCAACTGCCTTGTTAGAGTTTAAAATGGAGTGATTTGTAAAAATTTTCTCCAAGTATTCATTATGAAAAACAAAAGGTAGACTCAGAAATTAAGCATATGCAGTGTGGTAATATAAGGAAAAAATTACTAAATATGTTAGTTGTTTTTCTTGTTAGTATACTAATTCTACTCTTTCTTGATTGCTAACTAAAACATTTTCATTGGGGCCGGGGATTTAGCTCAGCGGCATAAGTGCCTGCCTTACAAGTGCAAGCTCATGAGTTTGATCCCCGGTACCAAAAAATAAATAAATAAATAAAAATAAAATAAAATATTTTCATTGCTACTTATATCAACATTTTCCCTCATTATCATAGACAGTATTACATTAATAATCCTAAAAGTTGTTAGTAAAAATGATGGAAATACTTTATCCAAAGTCAGTAAAATAAGCTCTTAAAAACTTAAAATCTGAAATGATACTTCTGGAGTCTTATTTAAGCCTGAATGCAGGAATGATTTCAGCAAAACATGCTCCATTTTAAAAGTGATTAAGCAAAGTTGAACCACACTCATTACTGTTAGACAGACTCAGACCAAGAGTTAACTAATAGCCTACATTCAATAGGTTTCAACAAAACTTGTTGCCATGAACCGAAAATCAGATTTTCTGTCTGGACTCCTGTTCAGTCTTCGGCAAAGACAGCTAGAGTAGTGGTTCACTCATTTTGGAGCTCAGAAAATTCAACAGGATGTGAAAAATCTCATCTTCCAAGTGTTTTAAAACACACAAAAAAATAAGTGCATAGATTTATAACTTTTTCTTTCTCATTCAGCATCCTGCCTACCTTACCTTTAGTATACCCTTTAAAATTAGTTTTTCTTCTTCCAAAAATATTAACTCATCGCCACATTTTAACTAAAAAGAAAAGTTTTTAAAAACTTTTGTATTGGTGTATGTTTGCAGTATGCAATAGATACATTCATCATGAGGAATTGTTACATACCACATCTTGATCGTTTTTACTTTTTCCCTTTCCCTTACCTCCCTCCATCTCCCTTCACCTCCAGACCTCTTTCCCCTCTCTGCAGTCTCCCTGTTTCTTATCATTTATCTTTTATTTTGCTCTTTATTTACAATTTGGTTTTCTCACATGGGAGAAACTAGAGATATTTAAGCTTCTCTGTCTGATTTATTTCACTTAGCGTTATGGACTCAGTGTGTATCCATTTTCCTACAAATGACTCCAATTTATCCTTCTTTATGGCTAAATAGTCCAAAAAGAAAACTTAGTTCATTGTTATCTGAATATGATTTTTTTTCTACTTTTGAAATTTAGCATAAAACATTTGCATGAGGAAGTTAAGGGAGAAACTGATATGAGTGAAAAAAGACAACTTGTGATCATATTTTGTTTGTTTATTTGTTTTCTTTCTTTTTTCTTTCTTCTTTTACTTGGAGTTTTCTGACTCCTGCTTCATTCTCCACAGACACTGAACATAGAACTTAAAGTTAGGTGTGAAGTCAAGAGGAGTATTGCCCCCACTCAGATGAGGGAAAGATCTTCCATATTTGCCTTCTGTGTTTTCTGGGAATAAAGCCATGGGAGTAGGGACTGGGTGTGGTGAAGATAATATTGAAATGTCCAGACACAAGGGTTTGTTTTCTGGAGAAAAGTAGTCATGGTTAGAGATTGTAGTGTATATGACTGTGTGAATGTGTATGTATTTCCGGCTTTGAAATTCTGATTTAAGAAGAGAAAAGGAAGAAAGGAAAAGATGATATATATGTAGGTATACATATATAAATGAATGTATGTATATGTATGCAAGATAGATAACTATACTACTAATTTCTGTTAATTCATCAAAAAGAACAATTTGTGCTATCATTGTTCGATTGATGATTTTTTATGCCTAGATTTTGTAACGTGAACAACTACTTCTAAGATAACAATATGCAATATGTTAACTAGTGTTCATTTCCTGCTATTTTTTTTAAATTCTACATCACTTCTATCCTTTTTTCTGTTTTGCTTTTTTAAAAAAAATTTTAATTAAATGTCTCTAAACTCAGAGGCTAGACACACATGAGGCTCAGAAACAGCAGGTTGATCATTTCTCTAAGAAAATTGAGTTGTAGAAGAAAACTACAACACCTGATTTCTTCAGCCACGTGTCCCTTTAATTGATATTATACAGCTTCTAATTGTCTAACTGTAGTAAAAACTTTTCTACAAAATATAGAGATAGTGTGTGAGGTCTGAAAGTGCTTAGCGTTAGTCCCCACATGTCGGAGATGAAGACAGCGACCAGCAGGACTTATGGGTCTGTCCCCAAATCACCCAGCATCCAGCACAGTACAGACAGTCAGGGGAAGATCCTAAGTCTCTCAGTGACCAGGTCAGGGTCCTTGGCCCTGCAGCCGTGTTTGCTTCTCAGGCCTCAGTAGCATCTCCTATGCCTGCCACACCGTCTTCCCATGGTTCTTGTGGCATGAGTGACAGTATGAATATGGAAGTCAATGGGATCTCTGGCTTCTCAGCCAGATTCCAATACCTGTGAACCAATTGCATATCTCTGGGCCAGGACTTGAATTTCTGCTCTCAAACGTTGAAACAACTCTGCCCGGCCCTGCCACTCACATACAAACAAAATGGGTTAGACCAAGGCGAAGGTGAGAGACCCACTTTTGCCTTTCTTAAAGCATCTCTTGCTCAAACCACTTGAGGTTCCTTGACTACTTCTACTTCACTTGACTCACCTAAAAATGGCAGATAAATCTATCCACCCTTCCCACCTCTCTAAGATCAAAACAGAAAAGTGTAAGTGGTAGGTAGTATACAAGTGGACAGGGGGAAATGTGGCAGTGCGGTTTTAGATGGAGCAAGGGGGTGCTTCCGAGGGCCATCTTAGAATGATGTTTGTGCCCTCCTAGGTAATGGGCCCCTCAGCATTTTCCCCAGAGGGCACCAAGTTCCCGGCAGAGACAGGTTTAGGATGCGGGAGGCTGGATCCGCCCAGAGCAGGGCGTCCTTCTGGCCTGTGTCAGCCCTGTGCTCAACCAACTGCGCCTGCGCACCTCAGCCCGACAAGTGCCTCTTGGGGCCTCTTCCTAACAAATGAAAAAATAATGCCCTTGAACGAAGAGTGAAACTGAACTATCTAAGGAAAACACCGTGAGCAAACACTGAGCCCTAGAGAAAGCCTCTGATTAGCAGAGCTCCCCTCGGGCAGCGCATGCTGGGCACCGCCAGCGCTGCGGGAAGGCGGCAGGGCCAGGGCTGAGGCCATGTCCACCACCACGTGCCAAGTGGTGGGCTTCCTCCTGTCCTTGTTGGGCCTGGCCGGCTGCATGGCGGCCACGGGGATGGACATGTGGAGCACCCAGGACCTGTATGACAACCCCGTCACCTCCGTGTTCCAGTACGAAGGGCTCTGGAGGAGCTGTGTGAGGCAGAGCTCTGGCTTCACTGAGTGCCGGCCCTACTTCACCATCCTGGGCCTTCCAGGTAGGCACGGGGAGCCTGGGCAGGAGCAGGAGAGCGCGCCCGGGGGAGCGCAGCCACCAGGCTGTCTGACCTGACCCCGACGGTGCTCCTGCCTCTGGGGGTGCGCCCTGGCTAGGAAGGTGTGAGTAAGAGGACAAGCTGGTCCAGTGTCAAAGACAGTGACAGTCACACAGGAGAAAATGGGACACTTCACATTCGTATCTAAGGAACTGCTGACCGGGAGGCAGGCTGCGGGAAGACTCGGTCTGGGGTTAACTACAATAAGCTAACGTCTCTCAAGGAGAAATAAAGTATGTGCTTCCATGTGCGAATGACTTGCTTCTGCCAGGACACACATGGGAGCAAGGAAAGAGGATGATATTTTGTTTTAGCCAGAAAAGTTTATCAAGAACTAATTTAAGTTTGTTTCCAATTAAGTTTTTCTCGAAAAGTTGGAGTCTCTGTAAGTGCCCAAAAATTGCTACTAAACTACAATTTCGTTTTTCTGAATTTGTGTAGAGAGCATCTGGTATGCTCTTCCAAAAACTCAATATATGTCGGGATGTAAAATTATACTTACATGATAATAACGTATAAATATAAATATAATCACAAATGTGACATTCTTTCATGCTTGAAGATGAAATAAGCTAAGTGTTGTTTGTAATACAGATAATCATTTTATATTTGCACCATAGCAACTTTGCATTCTGGATATTTGGGGGCTCTGTTTGTGTTTTTTAAATAAGAAAATAATAGGGCAAGCTAGAGTGGCCAATATAAGAGTGTAGTTTTTCCTCTTTCAAACAAGTAGATTGAAATAAATTGTCCAGAAATTTTAAAGAGGCTATGGAGCCCTTGAAATTGAATTGTGAAAAGCAATTCAACTAATTCATCCCTATTTTCAGAAATAAATCAAAGGATGACTGTCAGAGTACAAGAATTGAGTTATTTATTCCATTATTTTCCCCAAAACCGCTCATTGCAGGATGGACAAGATCACCACCTCCAAGAAGGACAAGCTTGGGAAAGAACCTGGCCCGAGGGAAGACAGCCACATTGGCCAGGGAATGTGCTATAATGAGGGGAGAGGTCAGAGGGAGGAAGTACAAGACCTGGATTGTTGAGTTACTGCCTACATCTAATGTTAACTATTAGATGGAGAAAAAAGATTGACCTTATACTCAAAATTAACCCATGACTATTCATGCTCAGTAACCTCTTCTCAGGGCTCCAGTAAACACTGCTGATCTCTTGCTCACTCTGTATCATGATGGCCCTTCCAAATATCCCCACAATCCTATATGGCCAACCCCATTACTGCTACCTCGCCTTGTCTCTCCTGTTCACCAGGGATCCTACTCTCCGAGAGCCCCCTCAGAATCTCACCTCCACTCCTCAGTAGTTCTGCTCCTGCACCACAAAATCATCTCCTCCTTTCCTGGCCAAACCCAGTTCCCCATTAGTACTCTGGTGGCCCCATACCAGCCTATCTACAACTGTGCCCTGTTGATTAGCCCCTCTCCCTGCTTCTTTCAACTATGCTTATGTCCTCTCCCAGAAAATCTCTCCCTTATGTATCTCCCTAACAACTAAATTAAAAGACTAGATTTTCTATCACTTCTCATTCGTCACCTTTCTTAGTGTGGTTTCCATCCTTCATCTCTTTAGTGTTTCCTCCTTTGACCATGATTGAAAGTCAGTAGAAGAGGTGACTCTCCCAATCACCAGCGCCCAATTCTCAGTTCTCCCTATACATTTCAAAACCCAAGCATCTCCCATAATCCTCTATTCCTGGATTAATTAGGTGCAAAGATGGCAGCCTCCTACCTATGCCTTCCTACATACCTCACCTACTTTTCCTGATCTCTGTTCTGGGCCTCTCCCCCCATCCTATGGTTTTCCTTCTCCTTTTACTATGTGTTGGGCTTGCTCATGGACACCAACTTGCCCACCCCCAAAATGTCCCTTTTACTGCCCCAGCTGCCTTCTCCTCAGATCTCCCCCAAAGCTTCTTCACAGCCTCATATTATATAGTATCCCACAAGCCAGAGCATTCTCATTGCACTGAGCATATTTTGCCTTCGTGACACAGCTTACAAATCTGAGAAGCATTTATCATGTACCACAGATAGAACACAACACAAAACTACCCTTGTCTGCTCCTGTAAACCCCAGTGGAGGGGACAAGCATGTGCACAAATATTAAGGCAAGGGCAATACCTGTCCTGAGGCCTTTTTGTAGATGTTTGGAGCACCAGAGATTCAGTGGGAAGTATCACAAGGGGAATGAGTCAGGAGGGTTTCACTGAGGGTTTTAAGTCTGAACCTTAGAATATCAATTCCGTTATTTGTACATTTATCTCACTCAGCTTTTGTGTCATTGCCCCCATCAGCTAGCTAGACAAGAACTATTTTCCCAGTTCCCAGAATAGGACACAGTAAAATTAGTAGTCAGCAAGTGGTTGATAAGTTGAACTTAGGATAATAAGAATATTTTAAATGTCTATGTGACCCTTCTGAACTAAACACAAGTGAAGGGTTTCACCCAAAAAAGACAATAGATTGCCTGTGTACTATAGTTTTTGCTATTATGGTCCAGCGTGTAGAAAAGAACCTGGTCTTCCACCTGCCTGAAACAGATTCATTGTTCATCTATTTATTTAACAAATATCTTTTCAATGCCTACTGTGTTACAGGGATTAGCTTTAGGGACTCTATTAGAGCAGTTAATGCCAACCACTGCAAAGAACAAACCTAAACATCTCAGCGGCTTTAACACAACAAAAGTTTACTTCCCGTGCACATGAAGTCCACTGAGGGACAAGCAGCCTCCTTGTAGCCACATGATTCAAAGCGGCTGAAACAAAAGAGTACATAGAAGGCCCAACTTCTCTCAACCACCTCATCCTGCAGGTGACATGTCATCTCCATTTACAATGCATTGGCCAGATCTAGCCACGTGGCCCCAAGAGCAGGAGACATAGGACTCACAGCTGTTTGGTGAGCACCCATGTCTGCCACTGTGATGCTCAAATAGTAACTGCTTGTGCTAAAACTTACCCACCAGGCTGGTTTTAATTCTGACACATCGATAACTTCTTGAACACCAAATGGTGCATGCAAAAGAGGACATGCTCTGGATTTGCATTCACTTCTCAAACAAGTATTATTAAATTCTGCTACCTATAAGATATTGTCCAATCCAAGATATTTTTACAATGTATGGTTTCAGGAGCCAGAAATTTTTATAGGGGTGGCCTGAAATCAGGAAGGAGGTAGGATTTGAGATGACTTTCTGCCTTGTAAAATTCTCTGGTACTTAATATTTGATGAATACAAACATGGTCATGGAAAAAAATTACAATTTTTCCACAAAGTAAGGAAGAAGAAAGAAAAAGGGAGGAAGATTTGGTAAGTTAGATACGTTTTTGTGATACTAGAAATTGAACCAAGTGCTGAATTACTGAGTTGTGTTCCTAGCCCTTTTTTAAATTTTTTTATGTTCAGAATGTCTCATCAAGTTGTTCAGGCTATCCTTGAACTTGCAGTCCTCCTCCCTCAGCCTCACATTTTTATTTGCTGTCAGACCAGACAAAGAGCTCATAGAGAGGAAACCCAGTTGCTACCCAAGAGCTCTGAGATGTTCCAAATCCCTAAAGTGAGAGATCTTTAGAGTTTTAGGACACAGAAAGCAAGAAGGAAGGACCTCTTCACATCACATTTTGAACACTGTGGACATAGATGTGAGGTCCCGCAGCAGTGTATTAAGGGCTCTTGGAAGGTGCCGATCTTCTCTATGTCAGTAAGCTTATAGCCAGAAGACCTCACGGTACCTGTCTTGCATCTGCTGTAATAACCTGCATGGCCTACAACAGGGCTAGGACAGGAGGATGGGAGTGGATGCTGCTTTGGGCCCTATATCCCAGTTGTGCTGTAAAAAGTCAAGCTATCCTAAGCCAATGTGGGAATGTGGTAGGGGTGGTTCCAGCATCCACACAGAGGCATCTCCCAGCCCCACTTGTCTGGCTTGTGGAGACAGGATTTCATTGAAAGCCAGGGAAAACATTTCTTGGGTTGAGTTTGCAGAAAAAGTGGTACTTTAAATCACAGATAATTTGTGGCCATGATGAAGAGTGAGGACTGAAGAGCAGCCAGTCCTCATGCAGCAGGAGTGGCTGCCCTGTAAATGGGAATCCAGAGATACAAATGTTTGTTTAATGACTTAGATTTGGCAGACAGAAAGAATAAGGAGGAAGATTACCAGGGGAATAAGGCTCAGTCGAAACTCAGAAACAGAAGGCAAAAACATAAAGAGATGGAGTAGACAGAGAGGGAGAGGGAGTGGGCTGTGAACACTGTGGAGCTCCTGAGGGAGATGGGAGGAGCAACACTAACCAGCCAGCACCCAGCACCTAGAGAGCACTTGCCATCAGAAGCAGCTGCATACCATGCTTCTTGAGGGTGACAAAGAGCCTAGGGAGAGAGTCAGAACAGAGCAGCTGGGTAGAATGCTTGGAGACAGAAATAGAAGGTTGCAGGGAGGTGGTGAGAGTTTAATTGGGACCTAGAACTCCAGGAAGCACTGCCGTCCAACAGAGAAGTAAGCCTTAAAGTGTTTGTCAAAAGGCCTGAAGCAGATACCTAGCATACTTTTAGTTAATAATTATAACAATCACTAGCAGCTACTAAATTCTTCCCAAATGCAAGCTCTTTTCTTGCAAAATCTCATTTAACTTTTCACTCATCTGATGAAAATGTATCATGTCTGATCAGAACTTACAGCCGTAGAATAAATTAACTCAACTTAACAAGCTGTGTTATAGAGCTGAATGAGGTGCGTGGTGGCGGCGGCAAAGCTATTTACCTGTCTATTATCAGCTCTGCATAATTTACAACTTAAGATTTCTCCTCATTGTTTTCCACAGTCAATGCAGCATGCAAGACTCAGTGCACAGTGCCATTTGTCGGGCTGCACATACAGTCTCCAGTTTATTCCTCAGAACAATATTAGCTTTATTATCACAAGGAAGAAATAAGGCTCAGAGAGGAGGGAAAGGCAGCATGCCTAAGATTCCATGGAGAGAAGATGGCAGTAAGAACACTTGCTGAAAGACTTCCAAGTCTGTGTGCTTTTCCACTGCCCGTGCCTAGCCTCTCCTTCCAGGCAGGATTGGCAGCCTTTAGACCTGAAGACGTTGGTCTGGGCTTGAGCACAAAAGCAGAGGGTGCATCACACCTTGACACTTACGGCAGTGTTATTAACTATGCACAATGAGAATACTAAGCTGAAGGAGTAGATGATTTTCACATCATTCCCATTTTTCCTCCCTGGAGACACTGAAGAGAAGGGCAAAGGGCAGTCGGGGAGTAGAATAGACAGGAGACAAAGACCTGGTAATGTTTTAGGTTTCTTTTAATGTGTCTGCTAAGATTGGTTTAATGGCAGCCACCTGCACTTCTTGAGCTCACTTTCCTGCTTTCTGAGATGCCTCAAATAAAGCACTTGTATGAGAGAGCTCAGTGACCCATTTACGAGATCTTAGCATCAGTAAGTAAATCACTACTGGGTCTATCCCACCTAAAATTCTGGAACAATTAAGACATTTGATCTGCTAGGGTTGTCGCCTTTCTCCTTCTCCTCCTCCCCTTCCTCCTCATTCCTCCTCCTTCTCATTTTTTTAATCCAAGGCCTTTTTCACTGAGTTACATCTCCAGCTCTTCATATTTTGAGACAGATTCTTGCTAAGTAAGTCTGGGTGTGAGCTTGTGATCTTCCTGCCTCAGCCTGAAAGAGGGCTGGGATTACAGCCATGTAGCACCATACCCCACCAAACACCTTTTATGAACTCAACCATCCAAAGTAAAGATTACTTAGAACCGTTTTGCCCCCTTTCTCAAACGCATCTCACCTGTGTTTTGTGCACTTAATTTCTCAGCCCCTTTGTAAGGACTAAGATAGTCTTGACTTTTTTCCACATGACCAGTTATACATCCCCATTTCAACCTCAGTGTGTAAGGAACAATAGCTGTTGGAGAGTTAGGGAGTTTCCCACATCAAGCTGCCAATCATATTCACACACAGAGGAGCAGAGGTTTTTATAACAGAGCTATCTTTAACCCAGAGAACAATTCCACAAGCTCTAAAGCAAAAATCTACAAGGAAATAAAAAAAAAATGAGACTGCTCTAAAATGCCTTTTTTTTTTTTTTTTTTTTTTTTTTTTTTTTTTTTTTTTTGTGGAACTTCCCTGTGTACCCTTTCTTGCCATCGGCTGAATATTTCCTCATAAAATCTAAATGCTCTTAAGCTTATGAAACCATCTTGCCTATCCTCAGTTTCTGATGGAAGAAACTGGTCCCAGGAGGTGAGTGACTGCGAGTTAATTATAAAGTTGAAATGAGGTGCAAGAGAGCCTCTTGGTTTTTACTTAAGCTGCTTTCCCTCTTTTCAAAAAAAAAGAACATTACAGCAACCATGTCTGTTTAATGCGTGGACAAACATCTGAATGCTTCCACATCACTGGCCTTGTGGGAGAAACCCTCTGGAATTTAGAACATGTCCACAGAGCCCCAAAGAACCACATGAGGAGATTGGTGTGGGCTTGGGAACAACAAAAGCAGTGTGTGTGTCTCAGGGGTTGAGGCCAAAACATTGCTATTTCTTTCAAGGTCCCCCCAGAGAATGCTGGGGAGCAGCCAGCGCTAAGAAACACACTGAGTGCACCTAGCATGTCAGTACACAGCTCCTTTGGGGGAATGAGACATTTTGAAGCAGGAAGGGAACACTGAGTTCAGATTTTTCTGTTTGCTTATTTCAGCACTGAATCCTACCCACCCTGATAATGCCTCCTTATTCACTGGGAGGAATGCTGTAGTCACACCTTTGGTGCAGAGAATTAGCCTGCAGAGCCCACTGAGTCACTTGCTATGGGCTGATAAGCCTATATCTTTTGATACATCAAGGAAGAGAAAGAGCAGCAAAAAAAAGAAACCTACCTGTTTCCAGTAGTTTCCCTGTTTCCCTGTCTGTGGAGAAAGATTAGAATGGTAGAATTTTCCAACTGGAAGTTAAGTTTAAATCACCTGCTTGTACCTCAAAGGCCAATACTAGGCATGTGGCATTCCTACCAGTGAGTGGTGGGGACCATATTTTTTCCATCTCCTGGCACCTGCCCCCATCACAGTCCCCATTTCCAGATGAACCCTTCAAGGGGTTTCCAAAGCAGGGAAGACTTTGGTCCACCCATCCAAGGCCAGTCTTCTGGCTCTGACAGTGGCCTCACAAAGTACAAAATAACATTTTGTGTTTCTAACCATAGAGTAAAAAACAAAGTAAGAGCAAAAGATGATTTTCTTTAAGTGAAAAATGTGCTGGACTCCTGATTGAAAGCAAGATCCAAACTTCATCAGAAATCTGGAGGTCGAGAGATAGTAGAAAAAACATGAGGCTTTTGGTGTAAACCTGACAGCAGAGACAAGAGAACAACTGAGACAAAGGCTGACCAGGTCAGACAGCCCCGGGGCTCCTGTGGGCACCAGCAGCAACCAATTGTAGCTGGCAAATGCACAGGTCCCCACACACACGCTGGCAAGCATCCCCATCACTCATTTGGCTCAGCAGGGGAGCCCTGCACCTCAACCACACCCACATCCACAGCATGTACATGGTATGTTTTAGGAACAAATTGAAAAGTCACTCAGCCAACAGAGAGCCAGTGAGCCATCCTTGCTAAGGGTGAGATACATGTAATTTTTCATAGAATATGGAAGGGGTAACCTCTGTCCTGTTTGCTTCATTATTTTTTGTTTGGTTTGTTAGTTGCTTGCTTCCTTGCTTTTGGTTGTGTTGTTTAAACCAGACGCTTTACCAATTGCCTCTCAAAAGGCACAAATTATTTTGTTCTCTGAATAGCTTCAGTCTTAAAAAATCAGAACTAGAGAAGTTTTTAGATCTTTTAAGAAGTTGCTGGGTAGATTTTGAGTTTTGGAGAGGCTCATGGAAACAAAATGAAGCGAATGTCTAAGGTTCTTCTTTTTCTCAAAAGTCCTATTTCTTGATAGCAATATCCAAAAACAGAATGGCCCTGAGAATGCTTCCTGAAGGTAAGGGTTGCCACATAAACATCTTCTACATCACTGTCCTGAACCACAGGACTGCCATGTGGTTTAAGTGGATTGAAGAGAACTGGATCCACACAATGAGCTACTCTCACAAAATTGTTCCTTTCTGTTTACTCAGCCAAGATACTCTCAAGATGAGAATAAATTTGAAGTTCAGGACTTCTGGTAAAAATATAATCTTCTCAGGTTGTAAAAAGGCTTAAAGGCAGAGATTATTTCTCATGAAACTTTATACATCCTACAGCATCTGGTATCCCTAGTGTAAGAAACTGAAAGAGTAAATAGATCCAAAAGGTACAATAGATATTGTGAAAGGGAAAGAAACTGCTCAAAAGGAAAGAACAACTGGGATTAGGGAAAGGCGAAAAGGAGGGGAGAGAAAACATACACACACACACACACACACACACACACACACACACACATACACACCAGCTAAGATATTTCTATTGGTTCACTGAAAGGGATACTTAGTTCTTAAATTGTTTGATCAATTTTGCATGCCTATATCTGGCAATCTGAGCAACTATTTTGAAGACAACAGTATGCAATATAATAACCATTGTTAATTTGCTACCATCTTGTTTTGAAATACGCTATCGTTTTTATTGGGGTTTTTTTCTCTTTAAAAAAAAGTATAGCAGAGGCTTCAATCTTTAAAAATACTTGAGGAGTGAATAAATGAAGTCACAGGTGAATGTATGAGTATGTTAATTTATAACCATGAGAGTACACCAGTGTGGTGGCTTGAATACACAAAGCTATAAATGAATACACATGCAGATAGCACAGGCTTGTATTTGTTAGTGAGGCAATGAACAAAAGTATTTGTTCCCAGCATTCTGCAGGACCAACAAAGTCACAGGTAAGGCTCTGGAGAACACAAGTGACCCTAGAGTCTCCCCATGAGTGAAAAGCTTGCCAGAGCCTCTCTTCCTTAGGAAAGGAAGAAGACTCTGGCACATTATGAATGAGCTAACTCTCCTCTTCAGCAGCTCTCATTGATTACCAACTCTTGCATCATGACAAATCGCTCTGTGATGCACACCTTAGAGTGAATGTGCTGGCAGTGCCACTGACATTGGTTGTGATTTGAGATGGAAATCTTCCCAAGGCGGTTCATTAGAGATCCCTCAAGGGCTCTTAGAGGAGACAGAAATGCCCTTGTCTCGAGAGTCACATTCATAAGTAACCCCCTGGGACAGGTTATCCCCTGAGATAATTTTGGAGAAATGTCCCTTTACACATTCTTAACATCCCTGTCAGAGGATAACACCTTTTGGCCAAGTCTCCAGGTTTGGAAGATACATTCTTTCGGGACTAACAGATCCCTGTAGCATGACAGCAGCCAGAACTCCACCTGTATTTCCAGGGTCCTCAGAGCAACACACTGCGATGGGAAAGCAAGATCTCCAAGACAGGTCTGGGTTTGACCCCCAGCTCTGCCCTTCTCTTGTTGTGTGGCCGTGGCAAGTTACTTCACCTCTAAGCCTCAGTTCCTTCAGCTCTAAAATGGAGATAAGATTGTTATCTAGATTGTAGGGGTTTTTTTAATGTGAATTGAATTATTTAATGTCTGTAAGATTCCTGATAGCTTTTAATCAAAAGTAGGGACACACTATGACAATCGGGGCAGGACAGAGCTTCCAGCTCTGTTTACACTCTCCAGGAGACTTTGCCTATAACAGTGCAGGCAGATTCACTGGTGTTCTTTTTAAGGAGACAACATTCTAAATATTTCTCCTGTTTCTTTTCACCTGCAAATTTCAACTTTGCCTGGGCATTATTAACTGCTGTTGCTGAAGGTAAGGGTGACACCTCCTTTGGGTGTAGCTTGTGACCAACCCCCTTACTATTAGAACTGTGTAAGGTATTTAACCAACTGCATTTCTATGTGGCTCCTAACTTGCTCCCTCGGATCTGAATGGCAGTGCCACCTTCACTGGGACTTTATTTCTCTCTTTTTTAAAAAAAGTGCCTACCCTACAAGATGCCAAAAATAGTTATTTCCAAGAGACTGGACAAAGAATTATGGGGTTTTATCTCAGTTTATAGTTTTCTATAGGTTCTGAAATTTTTGAATGAGTATCTATTGCATATATAACTGGAAAAAAATATTTTGTTTCTTTTAATGAAAGAAAAATTGTGCCTTTTCCCCCTTCTCTGACACTACCCTTTGGGACATGATGCCTTTATGCTGTAGACTTGACACAACAAGTCCCTCACATCTGCAAGGCGCTTGAACACCAATTTGGTCATATCTTTGAACTCTGGAAGAGTAGAAACTCTCCACCAAAAATACAGCTGTAAGAGTTAGTATTTCTAGACACTGATGAAGCCATCTCACATGTATAAGAACCACTTGATTTCAAGAAACAGAACCCCAACCTGGATTAGCTACAAGGAGACTTTTTTTAATGATGCTACGATAGACCCTCAATCCCAAGGAAAGACTGTAGCATCCAGAGATCAAACAGTGTCAGGAATCTCTATCTCTCGAGTTTGGTATGTTTGTTATTATTCAGCAGCTTTTTCTCTCTGATAGAAAACACAGAATTCCAAGACTACATATTATGCCTTCAAGCCCAGGAGAGAGATTTCTGTCCAAAGTACAAACTTCCTGCATAAAGGTCTCATTTGCCCAGTTTGAGTCAGGTACCCATACTGGAATCATTAACTGTAGTCAGGGACTAAGTCGTGACATGACAGATCAGGGTCAGAAGTGCTACTATAGTGCTATCCCACGCTAGCCTACAAGCAGTTCATTGTCTATCTGAATAACTCTGCTACCAAAACTGAGAATAAATATTTCTAAACTTTTATAATACTCTGACATTTCTGTGACACTCAAAGAACGTTATTTTATATTTTGTCAGGGCATCAATTTATGACATCAGAAATTAAAATATTTAAGTAGTTTGAAAAGCACTAATGAAGACATGGCAGCTCACGCAGGAATCATGTGCTTAAGAGAGAAAGGGAGACATACTGAAAGGCAAAAAACAATTGGTATCTAGCACATTATACGTGTACCTAGCTCTGCTCTTTACCAAACTGGCCCACAGTAGGAGACTTGTTCTCTGGAAGACATCAAGGGTCACTTGTCTTCCTTATAACATTTTATTATACTTGTGGTAGATGTGCTTACTGACTATTTTTCCACACTTTGGCTTAAGTTCCTTGACAGCAGAGATATGTCTAACCTATTAACTACGGTCATCCCATGCCTGCTTGTAGGGGCTCAGTAAACAATTATTAAAATGAGTCACTGCACTTTAAGGATGCAATAGAAAGAAAGTCAGATATATCTGGAGGTGGGACCCCTATGGCAAAGTCCAGCAGAACCTGCAGCTGCAAATGACTCCTAGAGAGGAGACTACAATAAGCTATGGTCACATTGAAAGGCTTGATATTGATATACTGATTTTTTTAATAAATATTTGAAACCTACAACTCATGGTGGCTTTAGTAGTTGCTTTTGAAAAAGGACAAAATGGAATACTATGGCTGTGTCACGTACTTTGGCTTCCTTATATGCAACACATTAATAATGAATTTTCCTAAAGTGGACACAGCTTTATGAAATTTTGAATTCATATGGAAAGACAGATTTGGATTATAAATCAAAGCTGCGTGGTTTTCCTATAAGTTCTGTCAATAATTTGACTGTTATTTTAGACAAATCATTTTCTGCTTCTGAACCCCAGATTATCAAGTTGTAAAATGAGGTAACTGAAGTAAATAAATTCCTAGAGTCCCAACCACCCATAATTTTCTCATTCTCTAGACATTTGTACGCACACCCTTCATAAATCAGAAGATTATTAGTTACCCATTTTTCATTTCCCACAATTTCCCATTCTTTGAAAATGACAAGGTTCAGTTTAAGGACTTGTTGTGTCTCAGAGCTTTCAGTGCTGCTTAGCTGTGATTGCTGTGTTTTATAAACCCAGAACCTAATGAGTTGTGGGAAGGTGGTCTTATTTGTCTGCTTGTGTCTTGCCCTTTGCCCCACAGCCAGGCTGCAGGCCGTGCGAGCCCTAATGATCGTGGGGATTGTGCTGGGTGCCATCAGTATCCTAGTGTCCATCTTTGCTCTGAAATGCATTCGTATTGGTGGCATGGAGGACTCTGCCAAGGCCAAAATGACACTGACCTCTGGGATCATGTTCATTGTCTCAGGTAAACATGGGATCCTGCTCTCAAATGTGCTTCTAGGAACGTCAAAGTAAAATCATTCCAGTTGAAAAAACATAACTCCTCCTTATTATTGAACATGGTTCAGACCTTTTCATGCTGGGATTCAAGTTCTGAGTGTAGAAGTCTAATGACATGCTATAGGACCCTCATGAGTGCTAATGACCCTCTCAACTGTCACCCCAAATGCAATATAAGAGGATCATATGAGGTAACCATGTAACTAATCCCTGATAGACATCTTCTTAATGAAACAGAAAATGATTCAAGGAAAGAGCTCTTGACATCAAAGGATCAAACCCAAAATAGACTATTTACCCTTGGTCGCCTAGATGCATGGGTTCTCTCTCTCTCTCTCTCTCTCTCTCTCTCTCTCTCTCTCTCTCTCTCTCTCTCCCCCCCCCCCCCCCCCCCCCCCCCCCCCCCCCCCCCCCCCCCCCCCCTCCCTCCCTCCCAGAATTAATGAGATAAGAGATAAGCATCTAGGTTATCATCTAACACATCATGAGAATTCAATAGTCAATGCTTGATTGACCATTCTGTATAGGAATGGAATATTCTGCAGCCTTCTCGCCTAAACTCATTTAAGCATAAACTGCCTTAAAGTTAATTCTGAAGCTTTCTTGTTCTTTTTTAACAGGTGTTTGTGCAATTATTGGTGTATCCGTGTTTGCCAACATGCTGGTTACTAATTTCTGGATGTCCACAGCCAGCATGTACGGCACCATGGGTGGGATGGTACAGACTGTCCAGACCAGGTAACTTTCTAATCTAAAGCTCAGCATTCCATAGTGAATATTGTTGTAAGAATCTGACTAAACACATGTGCCTGATGTGGTTGTCAGTGCCTGAAATAGCAAAACTTTATCAGAGAGAACCATGCCATATCATAAATCAACAGCGATCTGTAAATTCATAAACTTCATTTCAGTGAAATATTCTTGGTGATATGACTTCAGGCTCATCTGACATTTGCATTGAAATACAGTGACAGTTCACAGTATTTATCTAACACCCTTACAGAGGCCCCATTGTGGTGGCAATGAAACAAACACTGTTAACCAGGCATACAAATGAGCATCAGTTTACATACACAGTCCATAATGGGAACCTGGCTAGGAAAAGGTAAAAGCTGGAATGGAAATGAGCTGAGTGCAGCCTGGGGTGCGGTGGGGTGTGGGGGGGATGTTTCTTCCTTGTACCGCTGTGTCTTTCTCTCCATCACTAATTCCTTTATTCTATAAATGTGTTGAGCACATCCTGTGAGTCAGGAAGTTCAGAGTACCAGAGATAGAGACAAGATTCTCCCTCATGAAGGTTACAGTCTAGCACAGGAGGATGCAATCCTACTACACTTTGGTGACTGGAGCATAATTTTTAAAAGACAGAAAACCAATACTAACACCTGTATTCATTTAACCATTTCAAATTGATGTATTTAATAGCAAGAAGCAACAGCAAAATCCTGAAGGAGAAAGTTCTTGTTCTGGGAATGCATAGCCCTCTCAGTGTAGGTACACTTGGTTTTTCTCCAGCCACACCAACATGAATAGCTGTGATGATGTGATAAATCCATTACGCTTTGGATCCCTGGTCCAATCACCTCTGTATTTCTGCTTTATTCAAGAATGAGAAAATAAATGATCCCCATAAACTAGCTGTCCTCATGCTCTGCCATACTCCTCCCATGGTTTATTGGTTACAAGGGCAACATAGAAGTAGGCTGACCAACTCATTTCAGTTTACTTAGGACTTTCTCAGTTTGAGCACTAGAATTCCCACATCCTGGGAAATATCTCTATTATGGAAAAAGCAAACTTGTTGGTCAGTCACTAAAAAAAAAAGACCCACCCTGTCCAGAATATCTGGGTGGTGCCCAGTGTCACTACTTTACCCAGAGGAGCTGCCCACCAGCACCCAGCGATAATACCACCTACCACTCTCACATCCTCTCCCTTGGGCAGGCAGCATCAATCTGTCATTCAGACTGCAGATTCTGAGAAGCCTCTGGATGTCTTTCCACGAATGAGCAGCTGTCTGCCCCCTTTTTGTTGCTCCTCATTTTCTCCATCTAGAAATCATACAAGATAGCCTAGTTGCCAAGAAAGATTTTGGCAATTCATTTGATGGCCCTTCGGTTCTCATGCCCCATTACCTTATGTCTCCTCCTTCGCCTGTCCTCTCACTCTGTCATTTCAATATTGTGTGTAACGTAGGCCAAGCCTAAGCCCCGGGTCAGAGCAGCAAACTTCCTGCCTTCCCACTGCACGCTGCCTGCAAGGTATTTTGTATTAGCCTAAACATCTCATTGTAAAATCTGTATTAATCACCAACTTTTAAAATTAGAAATGCCACAGATTGTGTTCCTCAGAAGCAGATCCTGAGAAGAGGATCCCTGTAGAAGTATATATTAAGGAAAGGGAAGCAAGTTAGGGAGTGGAGATAACAGAATAGGAAAGGGAAGAGCCAAGTATGAGTATGATTTCAGATGTGTTTCTGACTCAGCCTGATCCTGGAAGAAGTCATTGTGAGGTGTGAATTACACCTCAAAGTTGTCTCCAAACTGAAGTCCTGAGCTTTCATATTTTCATGCCAGTCACTCTCAGTGTACATGGACAAGGGCTTCAGGGGCTGAACCAAAGACAAAACTCTAGGGAGACCAGCAAGGGACCACCAGGCGAAGGCAAAAGAAGACAAGCTAGAAAAGAAACACATATATATGGCTAAAGGGGCAAAGGACTACTAATGTCTGTGCAAGCAGATTTCACAATACACACACGCACATGCAGGCACACATCCATTTCTCCAGCTTCGTGTATAAAAAAGAATCGAATCTGGCAGAACTGGGCTCTCATTCTCATAAAGCAGCCTTCTCTGCCCTGAGAGGCAGCTGCTCTTTTAGTGAGGACTCACACTGTCCAATTTACCACAGTCCCACTGTTCTCAAATGGCCCAACTCTGAAGCCATTTGTCACCACGTTTATGGAGTTTCTCTCCATATGTTAGAGTCAAGAAAAGTAAATGTTTTCTTATGCCTTGCTCGCTTCACTTATTTAAGTGACTTTCCTGTCCCAAGTATGTATTTAAATTTGCAAACCTTAACCCAGTGTCCCTAAGTTAAAGAGAGAAATCTTGTTCCCTTGTTCCCTCTGACCCTCAATTTTCTCATCTGTAAAATGAGAATGATAAATACTATTACAGTGGCTATTGGGAAAAGTAAATGAGATGATGGTGACAAACACTTATCAAAATACCAGCAAGAGCTCAATAAATGGTAACAATTATTGTTACATCATTACCATGATACAGCCACTCAACAATCTTTAGGGACATTGAGGATGGTGGCTCTGTCTATGTCTGTACAGAGAGACCAGTACTGCCTCCAGGAAAGTCACTCAGGGCCCAGGAAGGAGTCTGTTGTTCAGCCACTGGTCATGCTAGGTAGGACTAGTGAGGAATGGGGCTCTTCATTCCAAGGCAGCAACCCTCAAACCAAATGTCTTTCCTAGCTCAAAAGGAATAAAACTTGCCTACATATAAATTTTCTCCCAAATTTTTTCAAGGGCTGAGCTCAGTCAGCCAGTTCTTCTCTATATATTAGGCTTGATCACAGTCTTGCACTGTTAATTTTAGTCACACTATAATGCATGTGCCTTTCGAGTACATCCAAAGTAATATGTTTTCTTAGGCTGCAGAGGTCTGCACACATTGCTGTCTTCCCACTGCCAGCATAGTATTCTCTGTTCGCAGAGTAGACTTAAAAAGTAAGTGATTCACGGTGTTCTGTAAACAGTAACCATGGTCTTAGAGAACACAAAGGACACCTGTAAGGGGCAACATCTACTGTTCTGGGCTCTTTTCTGCTGGCATTTTGCAGATGGAAGTCAAGTTCCCAACTAGCATCAAATACTGACATCCTAACAGATTTTAGTCACTGAGATGCCTCTCTCTACCATCCAAAATATCCATTTGGGGTCCCAACTATTTTATTTTCAGATGTTATTCTCAGTCCTGTTCTGATGTAATAGAGTCCCAGAGTAGGCATCCCACATAAAGGAAGGGCACCAGCTTTGGTGTCAGACCCTCTCAGATTGAAATGGGAAGCACTTCTGCCTAATTTATTCATCTCTATACCTCAGTGCCAAGGCAGTGCTAGGCACACAGTAGGACTACCATATATAGTTTTCGATTTATTTGTCTTTGTTTTTTGTTTGTTTGCTTGCTTGCTTTTTTACTTGTTTGTTTTTGTGTGTGTGCTGGGGATCAAACTCAGGGCCTTGTGCTTGCCAGGCAGGTGCTGTACTGCTGAGCTACATCCGTGGCACAAATATATAGTTTTTAAACAAAAGAGTAAATGAAAGAATGAGTGGTCACTTCCAGCTTACTTTTTTTCAAGAGAATACTCTTACCTGCATGGATGATGGCAGGGTATACTTGGCAGCTTCCATTACTATAAATGAAATAGCTGAAATAATTAACTTATAAAGAGAAAGGGTTTATTTTGGCTCAGAGTTTGGGAGATTTCAGCCTGATATCTGGAAGACTCATTGCTTTGGACCTCTGATGAGAGTGTCAGATGGCAAGGAGTATATGATGGCAGCAAGCGGTTCATCTCATGATGAACAGAAAAGAAAGAGGGAAGGGACCAAGATTCCCTAATTCTTTTCTAAAGCACCCCCCCCCCAGTGACCCGAAAGCCTCCCACTAAGCCCCACTTCCTAAAGGTTCTGCCACCTTCAAACCTTCAACTCCTGGGCCTTTGGGAGATACTCACAACCCAAAATTTACCCCAGGAGTTACTTGAGAAAAGGTAAGAAAAGTTAATGTGAATGCTTCTTGGCCCAGTGAGGACTCAAGGAACTAAAATTTCTTCAAAATAGTAATTTGAGACTGATTGCTTATCTAGGATATGTCTCTTACCAAGTCTTCCAGACTGTCTTTTTTGCCCATAGAAGGAAGTATTTTTAAAGGGGGGACAGGGAGGATGGACCTGACCAGGAGCAGTCGGCAGAGCCTGAAGAATTGAGTTTGCTCCATTCACAGCCACCATTTTTCCCCTCAGGTACACCTTTGGTTCAGCTCTGTTCGTGGGCTGGGTTGCTGGAGGCCTCACACTAATTGGGGGTGTGTTGATGTGCATTGCCTGCCGGGGTCTGGTACCTGAGCAAACCAAGTAAGTCTTCCAGATCCATGCAGTCAGACACTTCATTTGTTCAGAGTCCATTTTAATGTGTTTGGAAGAACTTTTTTAACTAAATGTCCATTGAACTTTTCCATGTCTGGGGAATATAAAAAACAGAACAGGAATATGTCAACCTGGCAAGATTAGTAGTGATACTATTTGAAAGGAAAAAGAAATATCCTAGGTTCCTTCCAGCTCCAAAGCTCTGTAACTCAGTCATTCTCAGTTGGGAGATATTTTGCACTTTCACCACTTTTGAGGATATCTGACAATGTCTGAAGACAATTTTTGTGGTTGCAACTTTGGTAAGGGGCAGAGGAAGTTGATATTGGCATCTAGTGGATACAGGGTAAGGATGCTACTAAATATCCTGCAGTGTACAGAACAGTCCCTCGTAACAAAGGAACATCCATTCCAAAATACCACTGGTAATGGTGTTGCAAAACCGTGTTGTAACTCCACAAGCGGACCTGGAGTTTGCAGAGCGAGTTCCAGTGCAGCTCTACTGCTAACTGGTCCTCTGATCTCCAGCAGGTTATCTGTCCCCTCTGGACCTCTGTCTCAGTCCACTTGGGCTGCTATAGCAAAATACCACAGAATGGGTAGTTTATGAGCAATAAAAATGTATTTCTCATGGTTCTGGAGTCTGAGAAGTCCAAGACCAAGATGCTGGCAGGCTAAGTGTCTTAGTGAGGGCTCAGTCTCCACTTCCAAGATGTGCCTTGGTGCTGTATTCCCTGGAGAAGAAAAACACTGGCATCACGTGGCAGAGAGATAGAGGGACAGAGGATGCTCCCTTAAACCTCAAGCCCTTTTCTAAAGCACTAATTGCTCATGGCACAATCACTTTCAAACCATGCATTACCCATAAAATAAGCAAATTAAGGGAGATGAGTTGCACATAGATAACTTCCAGTTTACAAATTCTATGAATCTTTGGCAAAACAATGTTTCCTGGGAAATTATTCTTAGTTTTCCTATTTTTTAATTGATTAACAGAGAGAATTCACTAATAACTAACAACCAGCTCAGTGAAACCCAAATATAAAAGCAAGAAATTCTGCTTTAGGCAGAGTCAGAAATCTATTGTCTTAAAGGATAGGCTGAACAGCCATCTTGGTTTTCCCAGGGCTAATGGACTGCCAAGGACACTGGATTTTCATGCTAAAGTTGAAATCTTCCAGATTAAATGGGGAGATTGGTCTTCCTGCTAAGGACAGCTGTGTTCATGGAATATTTCTTTTCTCTCAGTTACAAAGCTGTGTCTTACCACGCCTCAGGCCACAATGTTGCCTACAAGCCTAGAGGCTTCAAGGCCAGCACTGGCTTTGGATCTGCGACCAAGACCAACAAGATATATGATGGGGCTGCCCACACAGAAGATGAGGCACAATCTCACCCTTCCAAGTACGACTATGTGTAATGCTCCAAGATCCCTGGGCATAGGCAGAAGAAACTGTCCCTCAAAGAGAGCTCACCCAAAAAACAAGGAGATTTCACCTTGACTCTTCATTGCTTTAGACTCACAGCTGGAAGTTAGTAAAGTCTTGATTTCATCTGCAGCGAGGCCAGATGGTCTTGGCCACATAAGTGTCTCTGTCTCTAACCATTCCATCACAAGACAACTGAGTCATCATTTATGAATTAGAAGTTATGTAGCTCATGTTTTATAATTCTGTATCTTTTTTAAAATAACTCTTTTAATCTGCTGTAGAATGTGGTTTGACTTCCTGACACTTTGATGATTTAAATGGAGTCTTTCTCCTCCTTCTATTTAATGAATGCATTGATGATCTATTTCCCAGCTTATACCAAAGGAAATTTTTGAAAGGAAAGGAAGCAAGTAGATCAAAAGACATTATTTTCTGCTATTTGATTTTTTTTCTGTCTTCATCTTCAACTTGATTCTAATAAATACTAATTGGAGAAAAAAAATGAAAGGGGAAAGATATTTTTACTTTCTCCAGTCCATTATCTGACTTTTTTTACACTATGATCCTAAAGGTTACTGGACCAAAGTGATTTTCAGTCTGAGGCAACCAAGCCTTTCTGGTTCTGCTGGCATCTGCTAAATTTCAGCAAGACTGTCCCAGGGGTTTTCTGGGCTCTCCACTGGAGGTCCTCCTTCTGTGACAAGTCAGAAATGGTCCCCACTGGAACTATAAAAGGATATTTTATTTGTAATCTAAGTCCTAAATATAGTTAGAATAAGCAATGTAAGGGCTGAGTTTGGCTCAGTGGTTCAAGCGCCTGCCTGGCAGGCACAAAGTTGTGAGTTTGATCCCCAGTACCGGGAAAAAAAAAAAAAGAATAAGCAATGTATTAGCAAAATGATGCACTATATCTGTGAATTAGTATCACCCTTAAATATAGATAGAAGAAAATGAAAAAATACTGCCTTTGATATTGTCTGTATTGTACTTTGTAAAGTCACACAAAAGTTCAAATTCCATGAAAAGCTTCCAGACCTCAGTTCTTTCCTCTTGAGGTCTCCATGATTCTGACTGCAAATAATAATAAGTACAACCCATGTTTTTAAAAAATGGAATGCAGCAAGCCCTCAGAAAGTGGGTTAAGAGTCAGTTCTTTTAAAAAGTGGTAAGCCTCAATTTAATGTTATGTGTTCACACATGTTACAGGCCACTGCCAGGTGACAGCAGCCTCTAACTGACACCATGCTTAGTTCTGTTACTCTTGACAACTCTTTTCTTCACCATATTCACCTAGAATGGGTGGAACAATGGGTGTGTAGGCCAAGTCAAAAGCTCTTTGCAGCCACATGCCTTCCCTGGGCTTGTTCACTACTATCTTTAACAGAAAATCTCAATTCCTTCCAGTACACAAGAATCCCATCCCACCACCAAAGCCAGAATAAGCTCTATGGGAAATGGTGACAAGAGAAGTCTCTTAAAACTACCAAACCAGGGAGCAGCAGCAATGCTATGAGACTGGCCATCCGGTTATTATTGAGGGGTGGGAAGGATCCCTTACATCAATAGTGTATATGAAAGCAGCCTCCAAGGGGCTTGGTGAATACTCATAGGAGGTCTTCAGGCTGAACAGATTATGTTTTGATAAACATCAGATCATGGTTCACTGAGCAGTAGGAGCTGTGTCCACCAAAAGCTAGAGAAATAAACTCAAAGGTCTTCCCATTTCAGTGGTTTTATGCCAATTTGGACAGGGTACTCAAGGAATTTATTGGCTGAGGTAGGGTAAAAAATAAACAGATAAATAAATTTGAGAGGAAAAAGTGAAGAATAAGCCATCTGGAGCACAGATTGTTAAGAGTTCTCAGGATCTGAGTCAAAGGTATCCCTTGAGTTGAAGACCATGGGCAAAATGAGTTTTACCCCCCCACACACACACACACACTGCCCATCAGAAATTTCCTGCCGGGCATGAGGCAGTGAGGCTCAGTTGAATTTCTTATTAGCACATTCTCTATCAACATTCATTGTTTAAAAGTCTCTATATAGTTAGATTGTGCCTTATAATATTTTGTTGTTGCTCTGTCTTATTGTATATGCATTGAGTATTGACCTGTATGTTTTGGTAATTATTAAAAACACTGCTTTCTCCTGTTTGAATGGCTTCTATTCTTTTTCATAAGCTTTAGGAAGTACATATGGGAAGTCTGAGCACCTCAGAGCTAAATATATTATCCTAGGAGTAATTGTGCTTTCTGAACTTGTCTGCTCGGTACCAACCTAGGTACCTGGTGGCCATCTAGGTCTAGGTCCAGCCCTGTTAGTGTTTTCTGAAAGTTTGGAAAACTTAATGAAAGGGGCTTCCTGGAGAAACCAGGCATGAGGCTTGGGTTCCAAGGACAAGTTCAGTCTGTCTAACCTTGAATATACCAGCCTGAAGTATCTAATGTCATTGCACTGTCCACTGCTCCTAAAATAGGAGCACCCTCTCAATATTGCTAAGCATTAGATTCAGTAACTCCAAAATCTATACTCACTAAGTCTGTATCAGTCTATAGAAACAACACGAGCTACAAAGTTAGAATGGCACAAGTTTGATTCCAGGTCACATTATTTCCTAGATGTTAACTAAAAGCAAAGTATTTGTCTTTTTTGAGTCTCACTTTCCCCATCTATAAAATAAGAATAATAAGGATAATGGAATAATACAAGTAAAAAACCTACTTAAGTAATGGATATACAACTTGTGCAACTGTAAGATGAACAAGAGTATTTACATAACTCTTACATAACTGATATAGCTAATGCCTACTTGGCTTCAGGCACAGCTGGATCAAAGAATATGATGAAGACTCTACTTTTCTCTGCCTATGTCTCAGGTTTGCCTTCCTTTCTGTTGGTTTGCTATTTAGAAAGACTGTCCCACAGGGTACCAGTGATAGTTGCTCATATTTCCAAGTGTAAAGTCACATTTCAGCAAGGGAACCTAGCCAAAAGCAAGCATCTCTTTCCTAATCTGTATAGGGAAAAAGATACCAATAAAATACATTGGACTATTTGAGCCATAGGTCATTCTTAACCTCTTCTTATAGCCAAAGCAGAGGCATCTGGTTTGACCAAGTCTGGGTCCCCCAGTATACCTGCTATGCACCACAAAGACTATTCTAGAGGTTCAGAGTCCTTAGAAATCAGGCAGAGTCATTGTTTTGTTTCATGTTTTTCTTTCTTTGGTCAAACTTGACTCACAAGAAACACTTCAGAGGTCTAAATTATCAACAAGTTATCAAACAGTGTATAATATAGAAAGATTTAATATATTCCTCTGGTTTTCAAAGAAAAATGATTATTAAAACAATAATGTCAAGAAAAAATTGCATTCAATTTTAAACAAGATTACAAAATTGGCTGATTAAGATTCTTTTCTGACTGGGGTGGAGCTCACTGGTAAAGGACATGCCAACCATATACAATGCCCTGGGGTCAGTCTCCAGCAGAAAGAAAGAAAAGAGAATGAGAGAGAGAGAGAGAAAGAGAGAGGGAATAAGAGGTAGAAGAGAGAGAGAGATAGAAACAGAACAAGAAGAAGAAAGGAGGAGGGGAGGGAAGGGGAAAGAAAGGAAAATTGTGCTCAGTTTTATAATTTAGTGTTATTCAAACTTAGATTTCCTAAAATTTAAGGGCATTTCTCTGCAAAGACAGAAATAAATGAATCAAGCCACAACTACATGCTCACAATATGAGTCACCATTGTTACCCATAATAATCCCTGGGAGTTTCCTGTAGCTGACCACAGAATATTTTATTTTAAGGTCAAGAAGAAAGGGGCTTAAATAATCTTTCCATGGGATGCCCAATTCTTTTTGCCTTCCTCTTGGCTAGTATCCAGCCTCCTCCTTGCTCCACAAGACATTCTGTAGGGTCAACCACTACAGCGACCACAAATTTGCTGCACTGCCAAAATGCCTGGTATATCAGGATTGATACAATCCACTAAAGAAAGCCATGGGCTTGGAATCCACTGCACTTCTGACCTGACTTCATGGTCAACAAATTGTGTGACTTTGCAGGATCAATTAAAATGATTCATTAACATGTTTTCATTATTTTTTCTTTATTGAGTTGTCATAATTAGTACTGCGCTTAGTGCTTTACATTCTTTATCTCTAATCCTCCAACAAACCTGATCTGTGACCAGGCTGAGAGGCCCAAAGCCCCTAGGCACACATTAGGAATCAAGCCATACCCATAGAAACTCACAGCGTCAGACTCATTCTTACACACATGCACACACACACGCACAAGATCAGTTAGATTTCAGGATTCGCATCAGGGATTGTCATTTCTTTGGTTTTCTAATCTTAAGCATTTGCATATGCCTCTGGACTGTTGAACTATTCCTTTCCTCCCAGTTGAAACCAGCCTGATTTTTTCATATCTCCCAATTCACAGTTAAAAGAAAAGGAGTTATTCTTTTCACAATATCAGAAGTAAATGTGAAATAAATATGCAGGGTGTAAAGAACTGATGATAAACAGAAAGTTTCCTCTTGGTTTAATGTGAAATGTAAAACATGATGCTGTACTGACAAAATGTCAATGAAATGCTTCAAGTTTATTCAAATTCTATTCTGGAGTTAGGGTATTTAATTTAGATATCAAAAAAGTGTCATTTTAGTGATGGTTTTTAGTATGCAGACCAACCACCACAATACTCAACACTAAAAGCAACTGATACCTAATGACCAAATAAGATAAAATCTCTTAGTCCCCTGGCTACAGAGAGTTGCAAAAGAAATCAGACTTCTCCCTTAGAGAAACATCAAGGGAGAACAGGTCCAAAGAGCATATAAGTCTCTTCTACAGAAAACATTATATTTTATCCTATTTCCTAATTTAGACTTGTGAGAGAATATAAAAATAAAATTATATGCAATGTGAAAGAAACCAAAAAGTATTTGTCCTTTAATCTAGCAATTTTGCTTCTTTATATGTCTTCCAAAGAAACAATAATGCATATTTATGTCCCAAGGTATATGCCAATTGTTTAAAATAATGTAACTGAATCAACTTAAAATCTGAGACTTATAATAGTTTTGGTGTGTAAGTGAACTAACATATAGCTGTTAAAATTATAAATATTTTTTCTAATGTTGACTCTAATTAAAGAATACATTTTAAAAATGTCCTGGAATGAAATCTATTCCAAAAACAATTTTTAAATTATTGCTTTTGGCTAGAGATATAATATTTTTCTTCTTTGTTTATACTTTGTAGTACTTTCCAAATTGTCTTCAATGGGAGTATCTTATATCTAGAGAAAAATAAAACTTTAAAACTGAGGACAAAATTTTAAAAAAATAGAAAATCTACCTCAGGCAGCTTGCAGCTTGAATGAAGGAAGTGTTTAATCATGGCTGAGTAGAGCCCTCTGTTTTTTCTGAACCAATAATATAAATGGTTATAAATCCATAATCTGGCCACACACTGTGTTGTTTTAGCTTTCTTTTACCTTGGAGACCCTTTGGCATTCATTTTTCCATTTGATCCACTCTTTTTACCTCTGAAGGTGGAAGAGCAGAGGACTAGCCCCCTACTGTTGACAAAGACTAGAAAGGAGGAAGGACACACTCAGAACCCTTGCTGAGGCCAAAACGAGGACTAAGGTTCATGCCCAGTTTAGCTTCTTGCTTGCTCCACAAAACCACCCAACCTCACTTCCATCCCAGGGGCCTCCCCAGCTCCCAACTCCATTTCCTGGCCAGGACGTTCATCCAGAAGAGCAAGGATGGGCTTCCTTCAGGACAGGTAGTCTAATGTAGGCACGCAGTCTGGACCAACCAAACCCACCTGTAATGGTTAATTGATTCACTGTCTGCTTGTGTGGGGAACACCCAGCTTAATTGAGTCAGCATGGCTCTGGGCATGGAAGACCCACTCTGAGGAGGACTGTAGTCAGAATGGTATAAAAGGAGAATGGGAAGGAAGGATTTCAGCTGACCTTCCTCAGGGGAGCTTCTTTCAGCTGTTCTTGTTGGAGGAGCTCTGGTCTTTGCCATAGCCAAAGTTGGCTACTGTTCTCTTTGGAGAAACTTTGGTCTCCACCTTTGCCTCAGGGGTCATCCCCTGACTTTCAGAGCAGATTCTTCAGTTTCCAGTACTAGCCTTTCAGGCTGCCAGCACAAACTCCTTAGCTTCTAGCACTGACCCTTTGACCTCCTGGCACAGACCCCTCAGTCTTGTATCGTGGATACTTAGGCCTCCTGATGTGAGCTCCTATAGTACATGCAGTGGGCTGCAGGCCTTTGGTTGAAACCTTCATATCTCCAGCACGTGGCCAGATCTCTTGCACACTCCTATATTTGACTCTGTGGGCCACCATTGTAAGCCAATCTTGTAAATTTCTGTGAGATACACTGAATCTGATTCAGAGTATGCACAGTCTTTGGAGGAGACTTGCCCCAGCCCTTCAAGCTCTGGTAAGCATTAATACACCACCTGTGTGGGGAAAGAACCAGAGCATCCCCTCAGCATTTGTAATGTGGAACTCATGAACCTGCATCTAATAAACAGGCTCATTGTGAGCTGGGTGCAGGATATCCTGTATCTAAAGAAGGCTTCTGAGACCTCAATGAGTTTCTCAAACTTTCTGAAAGATCATCTCAAATCAGTTGGTGTGTTACCATTAAACTATTCTCAGAGATGTTTGGAATTGGTAGAAACATAGCTTTTTTT